>VYZR01047957.1:0-16993 GCA_013400675.1 Oxylabes madagascariensis | reverse complement strand
TTCTAAAATCTCTGAAATGTACTTTTCCCCCACGAACTTCACGTGCTTCAAATAAATTAGTTGTCTTTTGCTTGTTTTGAAATGGGTTTGTCAAGACTCTGATGATTAAGTGTGACCATTTCTTGTTAGGGATAATGTGTTTGTTTGCTCAGTGCATTAATAATCACTGTGAATAAAACACAATTGGGCTGTCACTGGCTTTCAGCATACTAATGATAAGGTTTTTTACATTTGCATGTAGAGTTTTGTCCCAGTCAGCTATAAATTTCTTTACAAGCTTGGGACTGAGTCAGTGTCCTGGCTCAGTGTGAGACTCCCAACAAGTACAATCAGGTGGTTTAAAGAGTGTGTGATGTTTATAGGGCAGTTTCTTTATGTAGGTTTCAAAACGTACTACAGAAGGGAACTGAAACTGCTAACCTAGTCTTAAACTGGGGAGACAGTGGTGGGAACAGCTGGAGTGCTTGTCTGAGGTCACAAAAATACCAGTGAAGGAGCTGAAAACTGAGGTGACTTTTCAGAGCATTGTTCCTGTGCCCTCTTTAATGCCCTGGAAAGAAAACAGAGAAACTGAGACTTTAATGATATTAATGAATTGATGTGAAAATGCTTATGTAAGAAAAGGTAATTTGCCACTCACCTGTCTCAAAATGGGGCATGGTAACATTTTTATGTAAAAGTGTGATACAACACAATTTGAGATTAGAAATTAAAAACTTTTATACATACATATATATACAGGTACGTCAGAACTCAGTTTCACTGAAATGTGGGAGGCCACATAAAGTTAATTATGGGATTGAGCCATAGATTTAACCATAGTCATTTCTTCAGTTGGAAGTGTCTAGAGTAACACTTTGTAATTCTGCTGTAACAGCAGTATTGATAACAGGCATTTTTCACTTCTTCCTCTAACCACTCTCCCTCAGAGGAAGAAAGAGAGCAGCACGTGTTTAATCAAGTCTTTTGAAATAAGTTATTTCTGAACACCGCTGTCAAGACACTTGCTATTCTGGTGCATGGCAAGGAAAGAGGGATTTTTTTGGAATTGGGACATCTGTTAGCAAGGTTTGGAAGGGTTGGCATAGAGGCCATCAGATAGATGTATATGGAAGAAGGCAGGCAGCTGTACAGGGCAGCAAACTTCTCATCAGCCAAGTGTTTCCTTTGTGCTTCTCTACTCACTTTTGGAATAAAATCAACCATGGAAGGAAAACAGTGTTAGTTCTTTTTAACATTTTAATTTCTCTCCATCCACATAGTTCATAGTGTGTGAGTTCTGGACTGACGTAAATCATAGCTGTAGGCAGTGAAGTAAGTTTTTGATGGTTTTGGATGCAAGAATAGTCTTAGAATTGATTTACAGTGAAACAGGTTTTTAGTTACGGCAGGTAGATCTCAGAGCACTGGCACCTGAGCAGAAACTGAACCACACTGTAAGTCCTTTTTGCAGGAACAGGTAACTTATGTTGTTATAAAAGCAAATCATCATGGTTGAATAGGTACATGCACAAAACCTTACATTAAAAAATGTAATCTAGGTTTTGCTTCTAATTAATAAACTGAAAAACAATCTTCCTGTTTCCTTTTTAGTTCTAAAGGAAATTCATAAAACTAAGAGCACTTGTCGTTGAAAACTGTCTTTATCTAATAGTATTAAAAAGACATGTTCTTTACTGGGCAACAGGACACTTGCATTGAGAAATCTTTTTGTCAAATCACCCTTAAACAGGGTAAATTGCCCGAAATGCACAGAAAATAGTGTGTTCCACACACAGCTACATGTGGAAATGATCCTGTTTATTTTTCACTAATCTGTTACTGACTACAGACATTGTCTTTGGCGTTTTGGCCTCTGATGTTTATAGAAGTGTCCTTTTCTAAGCAATGCCAGAAGTGACGATAGTGTCAGTGTCCTTTAAGGTAGGAAGTTGAGTTTTAGACGCTTCAGCCTTGCAGTTCCAGCGTCATTACTCGCTGGAGTCATGAGTGAGATTTGGCTCGGTCCCAAGCGGTGCTGGATGCAGAAGGAGCCTGAGCTGTTTGCCCAGTTCCTGATACCCCCTGTGAAAAACGCCAATCACTTGTTTTAAAAATTTTAAAAGTTTAATAGTAATAAAATAGTCACTAAAAAAAAGTAATAAAATTTAGGACAATAAAAGACAATAAAAACAAAGAATTACAGACGTCTGGATGCTCTTGGAAGCTAATCCCTCCACAAGAGCATGCTTGCAAACAGAGGTTTTGCCCTTAAAAGCAGTAACTTGTTGCATATTCATATATCTCATAAATTCCTTGCAAACTAGGATTCTCTGGTTTTTGTGATTGTTTGTTTTTTTTTTTTTTTTTTTTTAATTTTGGTGGCTTCTTGGAGACGGAGAGGAGGTGGTTTGATGTTTGTCTTTTTCGATAAGGGGCAGTAACTCTTGCTGTCATCTCTGTGCGAAGAATTTTCTTGGTTATCTTATCTATTCCTTGTGCTGGTCAAAAAAAAAGGTATCTTACATAGCCTAACGTTATATTTGACACACTATTTAAAATGATTAATACAACATCACAAAAGAAAAAAAGGATTAATATAACATTCTTTTTGAACATAACATATACAGTATTCATTTTAATATTTGCAAAAAGCCAATCATATACCATGCATTTTTCATACCCCCCAAGCCTGGAAGGTCAGTGCCCAGCTGGGAGGGCACTGCAGGCAGCAGCTGATGTCTCTGGAGGGTGTTGCCTTTGTGCGACCTGTCGCAATAATTCGTGGCTAAAGGGCAGAGCCGCGGTTAGCCAAGGAAGTCATCTGGGGACAGAGAGTCCCGATGTGCTGAGCAGCGTCAGAGGTTACCGGGCACTTGCAGCACAAACTTTTGGGTTACTTTTTTGCAATACAGAACACATGATGAGTATGGAATTCAAGTCCTTGAGGGGATGAGTTTCTTCATGAAATTATCAGCTGAGGAGCCAGTAGAAGAATCCATATAATTTAGGGTCAGATATTAGTGGTTAAAGGTGAAGTAATGGTGCCTTACTGATTTGTTCATTCTGCCCTGACTCCTTTCTTCATTTACTGAAAAGTTTCTCCTACATCAATTAAATCTTTCCGTATCTGGCACCCCATGTCAAAGAATTTACCACAAGGAAGGTGTCAGTCTTGAGCAGTTCAGTCCCTAGGGAGTGCCTGCATACTCCTTACCTTAAAATCTCAGTCATGGGAGTGATCTGGTGAAAGAGATTTTGCTGTAGAGGAAAAACTTGCAGCTGTGACCCAGAGCGAGCAATGTGCTGTGCCTGTGGCTGGCACAGCAGTTCTGGGCCAGTTGCCCACAGGCTTTCCATCTTTACATTATCTCCTCTTTCTTTCCTCTAGTCTCTTTACTTCCCCCTTTTCCCTATGCTTTCTCTTCCTTTCCGCTAGCTTTTAGTATTACAGCACTGTCTGCTCTCCCTTTTCACCAGANAAATCATTATTATTATTATGATGACTCGGCTATTTCATTTATAACAGAGTCATGGTGAGTCCTGCAGAGGGGCTGGTTCAGCATCTCACCTTCCCCAGTACAGAGCTGCAGAGACACCGTGGATGCAGTTTTCACCAGGGCAAATATTTAATCTTTGAAAGTTCATCTTGGTAAGTAGCTCTTTTCCCATTCAGTCATGGAACCCACCTCCTCGGGCCTTTTGGGCATACCAAGTGCACCTCTCCTCTCCTCTCCTCTCCTCTCCTCTCCTCTCCCACATCCACACATTAATCCCAAATTATATTGAAGTGTTACATTTGATAGCCTGCAGCAGCCCTGCAGGTTGTAACTGGAAGGGGAGTGAAAATCACAGCTACCAGCAAGAATCAAGCCCATTGTTGCTCACATGAGATGAGCAGTTCCAGTTTTATGCCAGATTTAAGGCAGTGCAGCTGCTGCCAAAAGGGCTGGTCCCATCCTTCCTCCTGCTCCCTCTTTCCTGCTTTGGGGTATCAGTAAGGTGGTGACACGGCTGAAGTTTGATGTTTCTCTGGCTCTGCTGGGGTTTTATTGAGCTGGTGCAGCAAGATCGTGCTCTGAGACATCCAGTGGCCCCACAAGAAAGTTGCCAGGGAAGAACAGACATCAGGATGGGCAGAGCTGTCCTTTGAGGGGCAAGGCACTCCCAGAGGAGAGTTGGCCAACCACATCTTCTGCCAGGAGTATTGGTACAGACTGCTAAGATATGATAGATTTTTTTTTTTTTAATATTGAGAGAGAGGAAAAGAAGAAATTTATTTGTGAGAACTTTGGACAAGACTGGCTCTTTGCCAGCAAAAAGTGCAATCCTGGTGCCTTATAAATAGCAAGCCAATAGGCTGATCAGGCAGATTGACTAACAAGGAATCTATCTGATAAATGCTTGGCAAAAAACCTGCTCACATCTGATAAATAGTTAGGACTGTTGCCTTTGTGCGCTGATGTAGAAATCATCTCTTCCAGGTTTATAGATTCTTGGAAAGAGTGGTCTGTTCTCGGAGAGATAGGCACGAAAGAGCAGGGCAGGCTGCAGACGGCCAGGGTGCTCTGTGATTTGAAGAACAGGGCCAAACACTTCTTGGTAAACACCACTAACTAGCCTTGAAAACTAAACATTCCTGGTTCTAGGGAACATGTGGTAATCTTGTCTACAAAGAATGCAAACTAAAGTGGGAGAGAACAAAAACGAGATGTCTATTTCAGCACAGTCAGGCTAAATAAAATCTACAAAACCATTGGTTTCTGTAGCAGTATTTCTACAACTGCTTCCCAGTGGTTTCCTCTCCTGGGAACTTCCATAGTGCACAGAGAGGATCAGACCTTTATGTGGTTACATTGGTGGCAGCCCAGCAATTTGTGTGCCAAATTATTAGTAGATGTATTGCTCTTCAGATTTCAAACTAGTCCTGGGGTTTCTTGTGGGAATTTTAAGTAATGGTGGGAGAAAAACACGAGCTGAAACTCAGAGACACAAACAGCCTTGTGAATTCAGCATTTCTTCCTGCTGGATGGATATCTTGTGTTTCTTCTCCCAGAGAAAAGACTTGCAGTATGAAGAAATGATATCCCATCCAAAAAGCAGCAAACATTTTAAAACTTGTATTCCTACCAAGCCATCTCAGCAGGGGTGATGTTACCACAAGTTAAAGCAAGAAAAGAAAGTAATTTTTTTCAATTCTTGTTTTGGAAATGGATTCCTCTCCCAGATCACATAACAGCCCATTGTATTTGGTGTAAATTTTGGGGGTTTTTTTAAATATCAAACTTGTCCTTTTTTCTACAGCAGTCTGCAGTGGGAGCTGTGCAGGGCCTTTTCTGTACAGAACCTGGATGAAAGCAAGTATTTCAATTCTTTTAAAATTCAAACTAATTAGGACAGAGAAAAAAAACTAAAGAGACTGTGGCTGTAAGATCTTTGGAAGAGAGAATGCTGAGTGCTTCAAAGCTTGCTTTTATTCTGGAGGGGGATGTGTGCAGATTTTTACAGATTAAACTGGCAACTATCTGTTCTTCAGCAGGTGAATGTGGTTAGACCAGTACCTGGGTGACCCTGCTCACTCTGTGTCAGCATCTTGAACTCTGTGTGGCAGGTTGTACTGCACTGGTGGGACTGGCAGAATTCCCCCTGCAAAGTGGGCACGTGCAGAAAAGTCCTGTACAACAGGACACCTCTTTTTCCAAGTATTTGATACCTGGACATAAAATAAAAAGTCCCAGCTCTTTTCCTAGTGATAGTGTTCCTACAGGTATATGTTAAGTAAATTTTACCTCCCAACTCCATTGCCTTGGCTGAGAAAGCTGTACAAAAGGCTTCACTGGTTATCCATTTTCTGAGCTTAAAGGGGAAAGATCTCCACTACTTTTTGTTTTAAATGGTCAGTCTGGACACTGTGGCCCCTGTGGTCCTTTGGCTGCCCTTTTGCCACCCCTGGTGCACCATCCAGGGCATGGGAACAGGTATGCACTACAAATAGTGAGCAGGTCATGTGTGGGGGGCAGGTCATGACCATTTCAAGTGGAGGAGTGCCTTGAATCCCAGTAATGTTTGCTAAGAGAAACAGGTTTCTAATCGAGTCAGGGCAAAATTTTAAAAATAAACATGAAAATAAAAGTTCTGGATAGCTACAGGGGATAAAATCTGTCTCCTTCTACCATGAGAAGGATCAGATAATTCTTCAGTTTCATAGTGTTTTAATCACATAAAAAAGTAACACAGTTGAGTCTCTGGGGTTGGAAAAAAGTGTCATTAACCTACTGTTGTTCTCGACTAGTGTTTCAGATCCCTCCCAATTCAGAAGGATAAGCCCAAAACCACCATTATATTCCTTTAAGATTATTCCTGTTTCCAAATTTCTTTGCAGTTCTTGGGAACTTTTCTTAATTTGGGAGTAGAAAGACTTATGCTTTGCGGTGGAACAGGAGAAATAATCTGCATTTTTGATACTTCTCCACCAAAAAACATCGCCTGTGTAGTATTGCCCTCTGCTGGCACCAGTCTGGGGAGCTTTGTAGGTCCCCTAGTGGAACATGAGGTTTGTCCCCTTCCAAGGCATTTTCAAAGGATCTGAGTGCTCGTTCATGGTTGTGATCCATGAAGTGCTCATGGTTTAATTTTATTTTTCCATAGAAAATCTTTCATGGGCAGCGTTTTGTTTTAATACAGCTTTAAAAGCATTAGAGGTTCCTGATAAGATTCCATTTTTCAGTGAATATTGTAAGAATCATGTAGGACCTGCCCTTTGAAGACAGTTGTATCACACACCAATGTGGTAGTGTATGATATGCTCTGAAGTAACAGAAATTTCTCTTCTTTTCCCCCCACTAGTGTCACTTGATTCACTACCTGAGACTCAGCCATCACTTGATAGTTCTGAATTATTTGATCTGCACCTTTGACAAGCTGAAGTCTGTCTCCTCTGAAGACATTAAAATCACGGATGCTGTTTTTGACGGCGTGGAAGTGCGAGTGTTTGAACCTCCTGCGAAGGAAGATGAAAGCCTCAAGCGCAGCGTTGTTTACATCCACGGCGGGGGCTGGGCCCTGGCAAGTGCAAGTAGGTGTCTGCCTGTAATTAAATGGGATTCCAGTCTGCTTTTCTCCCAGCAGGAAAAGCCAAAAGCTCTTTTTCCTGCCAGGAATGGCAGCTTTGCTAAGATGTACCTGAATTCGGTAGTGACTGTCTCCACTCTGGTGGATGAAGTCTGAGAAGAGAGGGAGAAAAGCATCATGAACACACAGCAGAAGTGCGTATCTTATCTGCATGTGAGCTGTAAAAGGACCAAAGGGTTAATTATGTTACATCCTGAGAGGGAAAAATAGCTTATTGATTAAATTTCTGTGATGCCTGGGTGGGCTGCTTGGGCCAGCCCTCCACTTTCTGAGATAAACCTGCAAAAGTCAGTCCTTGGTGATTGGGTTCCAGTGGCTACATATAAGGAAATTACGTGGGTTTGCCCCATTTTTTTGCCCCAGAATAATTAGCAGAAGACTGAGCTGATCTACACTGCATGCAACAGCCTTGCTAATATTTGGTTCTTGAATAACACCTACCTAAATACTGCTGAGCACAGACAGGGAGGGATGTGGGGAAAACAGGTTGGTTCCTCTTTGGGTTGCTCCATAGGGACTGCAACCACCACTAGCATAATTACCTTGAAATTTAATGCTGATTACTCCATTAACTTGGAAACCACAAACACGATCTGAGGAAGTGAGGTACAGCTATAGGCAGTGATAAGGTAACCACTGATTCCTTCCATATTGTACAGGAGGAAAACAGCCTTGGGGGTGAAAGGGCATGTGGCTCCTGTGGCTGCTCTGAGATCCAGATCTGAGAAGAGTCTTCTCCCTTTTCCTTTCCCATTGTTCCATACAGCCCTGATGCATTCTACAGCTTCCTCTACAGAAAAAGAACATCAGTGCATTTTTACAAAATGATACGAAACACAGACTGTATGGATTGCATTTGGACTCTGGATGTACAAGTCATTTAGACCATGATTTGAGTGAGATTTAGGTTTCTAAATAACTTTAAAATGTGGCTTTCACATGCCTTTGGAAATTCCAGTCTCTTTGTCCTGTGGCAGTTAAAACATTTTACGCCTTTTCCTACTGAGGAATTGTGCTTTGAGATGGATTTTCTTAGCTCCGCCTAAGGGATATTTGTTAACCTCCTGCCTGCATCATTTGTTCTGTAATACTTTGCATATGACTCTCGTTGTGCAGAAGTTTATATTGAATTGCTGCACTATGTCAGGATGATTATAGCTTGGCTTTGTCAGATGTATCCCTGAGTCCAAGGTGCAGAAGTTAATGACACAATTGCTACACCTAAATATTAACTTCTAAGACTGGATACTTTAGAAAACATATAGTGTCCTAATATATTTTATAGTACTGGGAACCAACAATTAAGTAACTGGAAAGGAACAAAATTAAAGACAATCAGTCCTCTGATAAATAGGATAGCTGTGATTAATCCTCCCTTAAATGAGTAGCTCAGCTGACATTAATAGGGCAACTCATTTGAATCAAAGCAGTGCATGCTATAATAAAATGAATCACAGGCAGTGACTCATACAGCAGTATCTCTGCATGTTAATGCCCCCAAACCACTAGGTGCCTTAGATTTTGGCCAGCTGAGAAAATTGTGATAGGTGGGTGAAAAGGCATGTCTGAAGGCACCAAGAAACAGATGAGGAAGGAGGCATTAGACTGCAGGATTCTGAAGGCATGAATTATGTTCCTTCTGCTGTACCATGGATTTGGCACTTAATCTGTTGCAGGCTGATCTCATTTACTTTGCTTATGGCTGTATGTTTTCTGAGAAGACTTAGGGACAGCTTTGTGACTATCGACTCACATGTCCCTAACACCATGTCCTGCCCTTCCAGGAACAAGCCTTTACAACAATCTCTGCAGAATCATGGCTGAGTCTCTGAACGCTGTTGTCGTCTCTGTTGAGTGAGTAATCTAAAACTGATCAAGTAGTTTTAAGGTATTAGAAATATGTAACAGTTCTTTTAGCTTCTCCCTCGCCAGTGGCTTCTCTACAAGGCTTTAACTTGGACAGTAATTTTCTGTACCAGTCTGGTACCTTTATCCTTTTAAAATTGCAACAAATTGGAATGCTATCAGAAATCCATTTGGGTTTCTAATTATTTCAGAATACACTGTGGGGTCTGGCAGTTTCCTGCTGCTTTCACAATCTCCTCCTGTTCCAGTCCTCTCTTTTAAGCCTTGTGCTTCCCTCAAGAGCAGAAGACTGCCAGACAACAGAGAAGCAGGGCTGCCTTTTTAACATGTTGAACAATTCCAAGGCAAACAAACCTCTTGACTAGCTAAATACATTACCTAGACAACTCCAACTTGATTGGTACTGTTCCCATCTTTATTGTCAACTTCAATATTTTCTTTTGCAAACCGAACCACTTGATAAAATTACTCAGTTTTCCCACCTGCAGTTCATTACATACCAAGCTTTGGGACCTAATTACAGCTTAATTATATGGAGTTGATGTTACTCATGTAGTGCTTATTATAGTGTACTTTAAAGGGTTGGGGGATTTGGTTGGTTTTTTTGGTTGTTTTTTTTTTTTTTACTGTTTTGGTTTTTATTATTAGAAACAAGGAGAACTACAAAAGCAGCTGTTGGTTATTCCAGACCAGGAGCAACCACAATATTGAAAAGTTCCTTATTAATTCCTTTTCTGATTTATGCTGCCATCATTCTGCCTATTGCTCTGACTTACTATTACCTCTTCTTCTTAATCACTATATCCTTCAATCAAGGTGTTTGTATTCAATTAGTCAAGTCTAATTAGATTCCTTGTTGGTCTAATTGCACATCTCACTTTCACAATCTATGCACAGTTTACTGTTACGCAGTTTTGCAAGGAGCTCCCAAAGGACACTCATAGATTCCTGTATATACAAGATACAGATTGCTTTCTGACAGTAGGTCACAATTGGAGTTTGAAAGTTGTAATCTTAAGTTTAAAATTTATTCCGCATGTGAAACTTCTTTAGCTTACGGTCTAAAGATGTTTTGAGTCAGAGAACTGAATTTTGGTTCGCTAGGCTCTACTGAGAAAATGTAAAATCTGTAGTTTGAAAAGCTGAAAACTTTGCTTTGTACCATAAGGCCCAGTAACAACTCTTGGATGTCAAATTATTCAGTAAATACAAACAGATTTCTCCTGCACTGTTACTTAGAAGCTGAGAAAGCCTCGTGTCTGGGATTCAGCTGCTGGCTCTTCCTGGCAGACTGTTTGCTCTCTCTGTGCCTCCATCCCCCACCTGCCCAATGGGTGCATTTCTGCTCCTCTCCTTGATAAAGGAATTACTGTATCTGTTGCATTGGAGAAAATCGGAATTTCCTAATTTCTTGGCTATTGTTCATTTCATGGCACAGAGGGATAGCAAGGTTTATTCTCTCCTGACATCAGTAAAAATTTGGGAAGCAGAAGTGCTTAGGTGTTTGGATCAGCCAAACAGGAGCATGTTGGGCGTTTACAATTTAAGGTGGGAATTTGGATCAAAACCAGGCAGAATGTAATGACTCCCTTGCAAAGGGTGTTTTAATTATTGATTTTTATAATGCATAATGAAATCCTCCATTGGGACATTTTAGGAAAGTGCTACACAATTTTATACTATCTTGGTATTATTCATGTCTAGTAGGTTCATTTTAATTTTTCCAAATTAGAACATTATTTATAAGATTAAGCCTCACATACATATTACACACCTCCTACTTCTTCTGTACTATTTATCCTAAGGAAATATTTATTTCCAGTAAGGGTTATCTGATATCACCTGTAAATCCTAAAGGAGAGGTACAATATAAAACATCAGTACAAATAAAGCAGAGGTAAGAATTGTTTCTCATCCCTTTTCTCTTGCAGATACAGGCTGGTGCCCGAGGTGTGCTTCCCCGAGCAGTACCACGATGCTCTTCGTGCAACAAAGCATTTCCTGCAGCCTGATGTCTTAGCTGAGTATTCAGTGGACCCCAGTCGAATTGCAATCTCTGGGGACAGTGCAGGAGGGAATTTGGCAGCTGCTGTGTGCCAGCAGGTAACACCCACTGAGTGTTCTGTATTGCACTGCGGCAGTCCAGCCCAGAGAGGCTGGCAGGTTCCTTGTGCTGCACCAGCACAAGGTGATGTGCCGCCCCTAAAAACAGAATGGTAGAAAGCCAGAATCTGCTCATTTTTCTTCTGTAAAGTGACTCAGTCACTGTATGAATCACACAGGTTATGTGTTGTTACAGTCACAAGTTGTTACGGACCAGAATTTAAGAGCTAGTAGCTAAATGACTTTTTTTTATCTATTTTACTGGTGAACTCCTTATTTTTCCAAGTAGGCATAATTTCTTAATATGGTTGCCTATTTTTAGATAATTGTCTCTGGAAATAACGCTTTTATTTCTTTTAAATACAAATGAAGGTCAAAATATACAGTAAATGGAGCTTAATTCTTCTGTGAAATTGTCTTCCTGTAGCATTTTGCAATTTTAAGGAAATTTCTTTTGTGTATTTGCAGTTTAACTGTAATCTGAATTTGATCTAGTAAAGAGTTTAAAGGAAACCCGAGGCAAGTAATATTTTTCACAGTTGAATGAAATATTATTATTACTAACTTATTCCTATTTCCATAACCATTAGTGATAAGAAAGCAGATACCATGTCCAGACAACTAATTATCATGACAACCTTGCAATATTGAATTAGGGTGGAAAAATTAGTAAGAGACAATTACAATAAAAACTTCAGTATTGAGGACTGATAAACATGATAGTGCAACGTTTTGGAAAGAGCATTCCTAATTCGATTTCCTGATGCATAATTCTTTTTAAACAAGATGAGGCACGATAGGGCACTGGGTATCTTGTGTGGAAGGTGAAACAAAGAGTTTGCTGACTTCCAGTAAGGCAGTCAGGGGGCACCAAATGTGTAATTGATAGACTCAAATCAAATGCAGGGCGAGTCAGACACAGGGAGGTGCTTCTGCACCAGGTGAGTCTTTGCTAGAAGAAATTGTGGATGCCAGGAATCTGCATTGGCTGAAAAAAAAAAAACTAATTAGATCAATTCATAGAAGAAAAATCCATGAAAAGCTCTTAAGAGCAAGAGTAGCTCCTTTGATTCAGGAAATCCTTCTGTTGCCACTTGTTCAACTGGGCACTGTGTTAGAGAAATGTCACTTTACACTTTTTTTCTTCTTACTCCCTTCAATAAACCTATGTCACTGGTTTCTGTTGGGAATGGGATGCTGGATCTGCCTGAACCTTACGAGAGGAAAAAAGATCAGGCTGCTGATACTTCAGAAAAAACCACATTACGTGTATAAGAGCAGAATTCACTCTAGAACTGTCAAATGCATGTTTGCTTTCCTGAAGCTCCCCATTGACATACGTTTATCTTCTTTACAATCTTGACTCCGTCCCGTGTTTTTCGCACAGCTGAGCAAAGAGGAGGATTTGCCCGTCAGGCCGAAACTGCAGGCCTTGATCTACCCCGTCCTGCAGGCGTTCGACTTCAACACGCCCTCCTACCAGCAGAACATGAACATGCCCGTGCTCCCTCGCTACGTCATGGTCAACTACTGGATCGACTACATCAACGGCGACTACGAGCTGGCCCACGAGCTGCTGGTCAACAACCACACCGCGCTCAACGTGGGCCGGGCCCTCTCCTTCCGCGCGCGCCTCAACTGGACCGTGCTGCTGCCGCCCTCCTTCAAGAAGAGCTACAAGCCCGTGGTGCAGGCCACGGGCACGGCGGCCATCGTGGAGCGGCTGCCGGCGCTGCTGGACGTGCGGGCGGTGCCGCTGCTGGCGGACGACGCGACGCTGGCGCGGCAGCCGCGCACCTACGTGCTGACCTGCGAGAACGACGTGCTGCGCGACGACGGCGCCATGTACGCGCGGCGCCTGGAGCGCGCCGGCGTGCCCGTCACCCTCGACCACTTCCACGACTGCTTCCACGGCTGCATGATCTTCACCGTGTGGCCCACGGATTTCTCGGCCGGCGTGCAGACCAGGAACAGCTACGTCAAGTGGCTGGATGAGAACCTCTGAAGGGAGGGCCCCCGCCGGCCTGTTCTGGCAGAAGAGCGAACAATCAAAAAAAGTGCACTTTTCCGAATTCTGACTTCACCGTTCGGGGGGTACAGACCACTGACTGCAGCGTTTTCTAGCTCCATTGGCCTTGCCCAGTAAATTGAGAAGTATTTTTTTTTTCAAATCTCAATTTTTTTTCCACTTTCTCCCAGATGGCTATTGCCATCTATAAGGCCGCTGTTGAGCAGGGAGATCGGGATTCCTGCAGGATTCTTAACGTGGCTGCAACTTTCAAGGTTTGACTCTTAATTAGGTACAAAGGCTTTCAAGTGATGTGAGGTAAATCCTAACACCTACATCTACTTCTGAATATGTAAAAATGTGAGCTAGTTTACAGCAGTGTTGAGTATCTGATGTCACAGTGAGAACACTCACCTTGGGCCATTCATTTGAATGACAAGCACGGATTTAGGTGTTGGCTTTTTGCCATACACAAAGGGCTCATTTAAATTAAAAAAAAAAAAAAAATTACAAAAGCTCTTCTAGACAGTTAAAATGATGCTAGATGAGTCTCTTAGCCAAAACTGTAATTCAGCTTTGGAATTTGGTCTTTACCAACTTTTAATAAATATATTTTTAAAAGGTACATGACTAAATATATTTTCAATAAAAAGTATGATAGCATACACACAAATAGGTAAGATAAAATACTATGTTTAGCAGCAGAATCCAGGTTTCCTTTGTGAGTGACCTTCAAAGCTGACTACTTATTTGGCTAAAGAATGTGACTTCACCTGTGTTTAAAGCCTCAGTTGTACAACTTCCTTACAGAAAATACTGACCTTACTACAAATAGTCTGCTGTGTGGTTTGCACTAATATTTGTAATTAATAGTAGAAGTTTTTGTTCATTGACTTTTCTTTTGTGTTTGTAGTTTTTATTGTATTTCCTGCTTTGTGAAAGGAGGAAAGCAAGCGAATAGAAGTGAGCTCCAATCTATAAAATCTTCTATTTAATTCTGAGCTTTGCAGCTGAGCTTTGTCTGTCTTGTTAACTGCTCTGGGTAAGGTGATCTTGCTACTGGGCAGCAAATCTGTGCAGCTGGAGCCAGTCTGTGAAGTTGGGACAGGCAGAACAGGGGAGTGAAACCACTTTGTGACTGTCTATTGTCCAGGCTGCTCACAGCCTACAGAAATGAAGGTGGTGTCAAAAGCCCACAGGCACAGAGGAGAGAGTGGGAGATTAAATTCATCCTCAGTTCACCACAGACTTCCTGTGGGTCCCCAGGAGAGCAACATCATCTCCTTACACCCCACTTCTGCAAGGGAGGGAGTAATTTCCTACCTCACAAAGGAGTTGTGAAGCTGAGTTCTCAGACGTGGGTGAAGCACACAGATGTGAATGTGACTGCAGGCACTCAGCAGCTCCCATGACTTTCCATTCTTCTCCCAGAGCTGGCTTGGAGCAGCCTGTCCCACATCAGGGATGCTGCTGGGCTTGGGTCCTTCTGAGCAGTTTGCTCCCCTCTGTCCTGGTTCCTGTCAGGAACCCTAAGGTGAGGCTTCTTAGCCCTTGGAGATCATGACAAAGGCGATTTCATTAAAGCATTCCTTATAGCAGGATTCTGAAAAGTTCTTCAAAAACCCCCATCAGGTGCTGGTAGATCAAACTGCCTTCTGACATTTAAAATATATACAGAGCAGTCCCCTTTCACCGGGATTTAAAGTAAATAGGAGAATGGCTTTGCTGAATCACTGCTTCCTGGAAACACCGGGTCGTTAATGTGGTTGTGTGTATTAAGAAAAACCATTAACGAGACAAGGCCTGGATGTCAGCTCAGTCATGCAGACCAAAACTCTTTCCCAACATAGTTCACACAGAGATCACAAGGCAAAGCTTTTTAAACATTGGCCCAGATTCTTCTTCCACTTAACATTTACAAAGACCTGATGGAATTAGAGAGACCAAGTGACAATCTGAATCAGAATAAATTTCGATCAAGAAACCCATTTAACACTGCGGAGGAATTCAGACTTTTTATCTGGATTAAACCCTTTCCTCCTTTTCCCCATTAACACAATTTCATAGATTGTGTGCTTTAAACGAACAGCAACCAAAGTTATGTCCATTCAAAAGAAGTTACTAATCTGCTCCAGAATCCTTTCCCTTTATATGAAGACAGCTATATTTACCTGACTTTAAACTATGACTAAAATAGTAAAAAAAAAAATCACTATACTGAGTTATAACAAGCTCCTTCCTCAATTTCCCGCTTAAGGAGTAAACCCATGTCAGAAAATATACAATTTATATTTACTCACTGTCATTAGTATAATATGTAGATATACTATGACTATATGTCAAAGTATAACTGTAATACTGGAAGAAAATGGTTAATATTCTTATAAATCTTAAAATAATTAAGTTTTCTTGAGAGCTTTCTGCAAAGCTTTAGGTCAGCATTTGTTTATAGCTAAGTTATAAATATCTGTTATGAACCTAAAATACAATTGCTGCTGGTTTTAAATGAAAGGGAGAGCTGGAATATATATATATATATATATATATATATATTCATGGAGTCGGTTGTAAATTTCCTTCATGCACTGAAGCACATTAAAGTCTTGGCACAAGAAATGGTAGTAAGTTTATAACTGGAGTGAACGTGTTTACGAAGCTGTTGGCAGCCCGGTGTGATAGCTGAGATCGCAGCACCAAATGGATGTGATGTGCAGTATTAACTACTTCTGTCAAAGCATCTGGACCCCTCTGATCTTGCAGCCATGTGGTTCAATACCTGATAGCTGCAGAGATACCTGAGGGATCCCACAACATGGGAAAAAAGAGGGTTGAACTCCAGCTCTAAGAAGACCTTTAGTGCACAGCCGCACAAGACACTGATGAAATTCAGTGTAAACCTTGAAGTGAGCGTTAGTCCCAACCCAGCTTTCCTGCTCCTGTGCTTTGTTCTCCTCTGCACGCAGTCCCCGTGCCCCAAATTGAAAGTGTAGGGTTGTTTCCCACTGTGTTGCTACAAGCTCCTAGGGACTGGCTCAGGGTTACAGAAAGCGGATGCCTGATAGCAACGAATTAAGATTAATCCGTTTCACAACACCTGGATTTGTTCCTGCCTTTTCCTACATCTCCAAGTGTTTCTTCAGGCACATCTTGCACCTTCATCCCTCAGTTATTTCACAAAGCAGTTTAGGGCACTTTACACGATGTAGGATCACAGCAAATGTCTGTGGCAATATCTCACCTGTGCATGGTAGAGTCTTTTCAGAGGAGATGTTCAATTAGTTTGTTTTCTTATCATGGTTTTGGCTAGATACCTTTTGTAGGTAGTTTTTCTCCCCCTTCTACAATTAGACTCTATCCCTCTATTGCAAAAATATCTTGTTCCTGAGGGCAATCGACGCATTCAGATGACAGCTTGAAAAAAAAAAAAAAAAAGACAAAATTAACTTGCATAACAGAACCTATAGTCATTCTTACCCTGTTTTCATAGACCTGAGAACTATATTAGTGTGTCCCCAGTATTTTGGCTGATCTTTGCAGGAATAGATGGAGATTTTGTCCACCTAGCTGAGGACCTCTTAAAGGATGGGTGTTCAACATTTCCGGAAGCCCAGACCTCTTTCAAGAGGTTTCATGATGCATAAAAATCACAAATAAGTTGAATTTTCTAACCTTCATCTAAGTAATTCCAGAACTGCATTCACAGTCAAAGCAGAAAGGCCATTGTGAATTTTAAGCCCTACAAACTAAATAGAAATACTAGAATATCTTTAAAGCCTTATTTTGTAGTATTTGGGCCTCTATGTTTTTTAATCTCTTAACAAACTTTACTAGAAACTTATAAAAATAAAAATATTGGAAGCAGGTAACTTGAGTTAAACCTTTTAAGCTGCTATGATCTGTAACAAT
>VYZR01047897.1:0-12072 GCA_013400675.1 Oxylabes madagascariensis | reverse complement strand
CCACCCACTGCTGAGACACCTGTCAGCACCCAGGGGAGCCAGGAACACCTGTCAGCACCCATAGGAACCAGGAACTAATTCACTGAGCACGGTACCTGGTTTGAGGTGAGCAAATGGAATTTCCCCTGTTAGCAGCTCCCAGAGGCACAGGGCGTAGCTGAAGACGTCGGCTTTGATGGTGTACCTGGTGCACTGGGTGAACACCTCAGGGGCCATCCAGCGCAGGTTCTGCACACCAGGAAACAGCAACCACACATTAGCAGTGTTGGCTTCCTCACACGAGCACCTGTTCCTGCCCTTGTACCTTTGTTTTCCTTCCTTTCGTTATTTCCTGCCTCATCACTCCATAAAATAATTGCTAATCTGCCAGGAAAAGCTTTCCTGCTGGCTTGCAGCATCTGCTCAGTGAGTTACTGTGCTTGATGTGTAGCTGCATGAGCTTGGTGCTGTCTCAGCTCCACAGAGCCAGGCTGAGCTGGTTTTAAACATCCCAGCAGGGTGAGAATAAATAGAACCCACGCCCAAGGTCTGCAGACCACATTGTGTGGTGTGAGAGATATATGCACGTATGCCATACAATAGGAATTAACTCCTGCTCCAGCTGGCAGAAGTAAAAGCTGACAAGAGCTGCACTGGACTGGGGTCTGCTCTCCTGGGGTCTTGCTGCTCCCTACAGACCCCCAGTTCTGAGGCTGCTTCACAGGGGACTCTTCTCTCCCTGGGGTGATGGGCTCAGGGTGCATTTTTACAGTCGTTGTGCTCCTTCCTCTCCACCCACACAGTGAGTGCCATTGCAGAGTGTTAAAGAGCTGGTTGCCAAGGCCTGGGGTGGCACCACCCATCCTCTGGCACTGCCCACTCCATTCCATCCCTCACCCATCCCACCCCACATTAATTTTTGGGATGATGTGAACATTCCTGGCCATGGAGTGACACATCTGGGCTCAAACCCATAAACAACTGTCTTGTCAATCTGACTGTGAGCAACAGGCTATTGTGAAGAAAAGAACTGGGAAATAAGGGAACCAGTGCTGAGTAACTAATTCCCTGTTAGAAAAAGGAACCACCTGCCAACAGCATGTGAGTGGGGAAGAGTAGATTAAAAATAACTCTTTAGTAAGGAATTGGAGCAATAGAGCTCCAAAGACAGCCTTATAAAGCATTGTTTTCTGCTGCAGATGTTATATATTCCCTCATCTCTGCTATTAAAGACAGAGGAAAAAAATAAAACCAAGACAGAGAAACATTGAGAGAGATTAAATACTACACCAATCCATCTTTTCCAACAAACATAATTCCAATGTCGTCTTCTCCTAAACTGTGTTTGCCTGTATGTTTGATATTAATTATGTGGAACAAAACAAGAAACAAACCCCAGGCTGTTTTGTCATGTTGTCTTCATCCAGGGATTGCAGAAATCGAGATTCTGAAACAGAGCAAGAAAAAGAATTACTCTCAGGCCAATACAGACACACACCTTATTATACAAAAGTCCTACCTTAAGTACAATTCCACAGGACCCTCTCAGTAAGCACATGTTTAGTTTTAAAGAACTTGGGGTTAATTTGTGTTTCATAAAAACTCCTTACCTCCAAAATCAGCAACTACTGCATGACCATCCTCATACAGGAGAATATTGTGACTGAGGAAAAAAAAAAACTGCAGGTGATTGTTCGATAGTGTCTTAAAGATAGTGAAAATGTTATAGTTTTTGGGTCACAGCCAAACATTTGAGTTGAAATCACCTCCTTGAGTAGCTAAATGTCTACGGGTACATCTCATGTTTATTGTTAGAAAGTACACATTACCCCTGAGAGGACAAACAAAACTTTGATTTGCGTGCAACAAATCCAGGGAGAGGCTTTTAGAAATTGACAACAAATACACAGGCTTTCAAACCAAATGGAAACTTGGGGAAAGACCCACAAGCTGCTTTAGCTAGGTCACAACCTTCCAGTACCTCTGGAGATAAAGGTTTCCCTGCCCCAGTCACCACACCCTCACGGCACAGGGATGTGGAAGGGCTGAGCAAATCACAACATAAAAGTGCAGGAATGTGGACACAACGAAGCTCTCAGGATATTTATCAAATGCTGACTGAGCCAAGAAAATTCAGAAGAGTGAAAAGTGTATGAAAAACTGAAATGAAAAAGTTGGCAAGAGTTTACATGAGGAGGGAAAATGGAAGTAATATTGATGGTCTCAACACAAAGCACAACTTGCTCGTATCAGAGCTGCAGATACAAACAAGAACAGTCAAGTGAGGAACACAAATTTTACCAGATAACAGTTCTAGGACAGAAAAAATTTAAGCTCTCCCAAGCAGGACTCCTACAAATCACTGTCTTCAAGATTTCCACCTTCACCTAAACCCAACCCTTGGGATGACAAATTTAATCATAAAAGTGTAACCATGACTCTCTTGATTTATATTAGATCTGATTTTAGCTCTCATATGTACATTCCATCAAAATATTGACGTGATTTTAGTATGACATGTGGAATTGTTTGGAGACCCACACCATATGCCAAATGAAAATATGAATCAAACACAAGGCTGAACTAGAGAGGCTCCTGAAGGCTGTGCCCCAGGCTGGGTGTAGGTACACAAGCCATACAAAGCTACAGACTTTGCTGTGGCCTTTGCTCAAATTTGGCCTCTGTCAGTAAAAAATTATCACCGTGTCTCAATGTGAATAAACTGCACTGAGCCCTAGCTTCAACTTCAATCTATTCCAGGATTGTGAAGACTTGAATAAATCCAATTTGACAAGTCAAGACATAATCAAGACCTAGGCTGACAGTTTTTGTGGAGAAGCAGAGGAATCAATTGAAATTCCCTTTCTGCTCATGGCGCACATCAGCCTTTCATAGAATCACAGAATCTCCGAGACTGGAAAAGAAGTCTCCCAGACCTCCAAGATCACAGAGTCCAACCTGTGACCAATCCCCACCTTGTCCCCAGCCCAGAGCACTGAGTGCCACCTCCAGTTGTTCCTTGGACAACTCCACCACTGCCCTGGGCAGCCTCTTCCAAAGCCTGACCACCCTTTCAGTGAAGAAATTCTGCCTGATGCCCAACTCAAACCTCCCCTGGCCCAGGATCTGACAAACAGTGCTGAAATGTTCATCTTGGTGCTGAGTGCATTGGTGGGCAAATCTTAGAGCAGGGAGCAGGCTCTGGGAGGGCTTTGTCAGCCTGGTACCTCCAGGCAACACTACAGTTACTGATTTTTTCAAGTAAAAAATACACCCCACAGAAATAAGGCTTGGGAGGTACACATCTTAAAAATGCTCTTATTGCCTCAGTGGCACTCGAAAATTTGAAAACCTCGGATGAAACATGTATTCTTAAGCTTGTGTTTTGAGAAACACAGCAAGAAAAATCCAAGTTGAACTGAGCTGGCAGAAGACTAATACTGAGTCCAGCAGAATCAGAAATTAATTGTCTTCTGTTCAGGTCACACAGGGATTGCAGTAGTGAGAGCAGGCATTGTTCTCTTCATGAAACCATGGAAGGAAGAAAACGAGATAAGAACGAGGAGTGTGCAGTCATCCTGGCTTTGTGAAAGGACATGGTTCTGGGGTCTGCCAGGCACGGAGGCTTCTCTCTCCCATGGCAAGTGACAGGCTCAGCACGTCCCTTTCCCAGGGATTCTGGCCATTAAAAGATCCTTCTGCCTTTCACACGTTGTGGGTGTAATGAAAAGCAATGGATATTTTAAGATTTCACAAGGGATATTTCAACAAAGAGGAGTCGCAGACTCCATCCCCATTAGCACCAGGCTGCCATCCTCTCTTTCATCTCCCTCACCAAGCAGCTCTCAGAAGTGTTCACAGATAGTTAGAGTCATCAAAAGCAGGTCAGTCACTCAAAGGCTTCCTCCAGCCATGTTCAGCTGCTATAGCTTAAATTAAATGGATACTAAAATGGTCTCTCTTTTATTAAAGTGCTGTAATCATCGTGGCTGCCATCCCTCACCAGGGTGTAAGTAGTAATAAGTTGATGCATGTCACCATTTCTGATGGCTGTCAGAAGTGAAAAGCAAAATAAAACTCCCAATTATTCTTCAAATGGAAGGATAACCCCTTTTCCAGGGTAGAGGCACGAAAGATTAATTTTCTTCTCTGTTCTGTCAAGCCATATTGCAGGTTTATTTAATGCATTATGTGCAGTGCATTAGATTTCAGAACTCACAAAGGTGGTCAGGAGTTATGTGAAAATTTAACGTAAAAAATACGAGGCTCCTGTGAAGCCACTGGCAAAACTTAACATGGAAATTTACTCTTAGTCTTTCTCTTCAGCTGTTGCAAAGATTTTCATCTGGTAATTGTGCCTGTGGGTTGGCTGGGACTCATGCTGCAAACATGACTCCTGCTCTTGCACTAAACTTTCAGAAGCTGAGCTCTCTCAGCAGCACACATCAACGGCACCAACAACCCTAGAGCACATTTTCTTCTGACCCTCACAAATACCATCTGTATGAGTTCTGTGGGGCTTTCTGGCTCTCTAGGAGATACTGGTTTGGGTTTTCTTTTGTGGAAATCATTATTTAAACTCCTTCAGTGCAGAACTGTTCTTCTAATGGCCACCAAGGCATGGAACTGCACGGCGAGGTCTGAGCGAGTCTTGGCTGCCCTAGAGCAGTTCCACAGGCTGCAGAGTCAGGCACGGGGCTCTTGACTCGTGCCACTGCCTGAAAAGCAAGGCTCTCCCTTGGAACAACACAGCTCTGTGGCCTGGAAGGGCTGGGCAGGGATGCAGGGATGTGAAGGAGGCTCAAAGGATGGTGGAGGATGCTGTTCCAGTGTGCCTGTTGCTCTCAAGGGCTGACAGAGCTGAGGATCATGTTTTGGCTTTAGCAAAAGGATCACTTTCATCTCCAATCATGCAGCTCAGGTATTTCATCCCGTTGCTGAAACACGCACAAGACAGTTTCCATAGCTGGAACAGAAAGGACAGGCTTTTCCCTGCAGACACCAAGGACCAGTGCTCCCACTGGGATACACCAAAGAGATGGATGAGTGCCCAGGCCCTGCAAGATCTCAGCTCCCAGAGGGGAGCAACCAGAGCTGCTGTCAGCTGTAACAAAGGAGCCAAGCACACCGAGAAACACTGAACTCCGTGGGGAAATATTTACAGTGAAAGAGACAAGGCAAAGGGACAGAGATGAAGTGAGGAGGGAATGTGACTGAGTGCTCTTTGACAGCAGGTGTTAGGCTGAAACTGAGCATTGGAAAACAGAGATTCAGAGAAACAAACAGTATGTAAACTGTTTGCATGTAAACACTGTCAGTGACTGCAACCTTCAAGGACAATCACAGTTCAGCAATTGTGACTTGTAGGGGTTTCTATAAAACCTCTGAGATTATTTTCAATTGAGCGCTAATGAGACACTGGGGTTGCAGGAGACTGCAGGGTGTCCCTGTGGTTTTGACCTTTCATGTTGCCGAAATCTTTAGGTTAAAGACAGAAACTGACCTGTTCAAATCCCGATGTATGATGGGCTGTGTGAGATTGTGGAGGTACTCCATGCCTTTGGCCACATCTACAGCAATGATTAATTTAGACTGCAGATCAAGAATTCTGTATTTTGTAAAAAAATAAAAGATTACTAGAAGTTAATAGACAGCTGAAAATTATTCTTGTCTGTAAACCATGGAACATTTAAAATTGTTTTACATACAAAATGTTATATAATCTATGTAAAATAAATCTATATACTGTAAAATAATGCCAATAACAACTTTGTGATCACTTATTAATTTACCTTGTAAACCCAATAAACTGAACCAAAGCTCAGTATTTTCTAGTGTGCTCCCTTCTCTGTTGTCCTGTGCTGAAATGAGTGTTTACATCGGCACAGATTCCCTACTCTTCCAAATTCTGTAAGCAGGCCTGCTGGTGGACGAGGGCAGTACCTCTTCTGCTCGTGGAGCAGGGAGAAGAGCGATCCCCCTGAGATGTACTGGGTGACAATGGCAAACTGGCTGGGGTCATCCAGGCAGGCTCCCACGAACTGGATGACGCAGGGGTGGTTCAGGCGGCAGAGAATGGAAACCTCCCGGCAGAACATGTCCACGTCGGACTTGGAGCAGTAGGTGTTGGCTCGGTAACTTACAATTCACACCAGAGCAAGCAGAAGGCAAAGGTATCATGAAATATGGGATTTTGAAGGACTTCTAACTAGGTCACTGACCAAGCAGGATGGAAAAGCCTGACAAACTTACCGTTTGATGGCAACAATTTTATTTCTGCATCGGCCCTTATAGACTTTTCCAAAAGACCCTAAAATGGTTTAAAACAAATAAGCTCAAATATGTTTGTTATGAACAGCAAACATTAGAAGGGAATGCACTTTCACTTCTGGTACCTGAGCCGATAATCTCGTGGAACTCTAACTCAGAGAGCTGGAGGTGGAAGTGTGATGGCAAACCAGCGCGGAGGAGGAGGACATCAGCCTTTTCTGCAAGAGAAACACCCACCCCATCTGCAAAACGTGGGCAAGGAGAGGACCAGGCATAAAAGCACTCAGCTTCAGAACCCTTGGCCACGGAAAGCTGATTTTTCCCTGTAAATTTCCCTGTAAATCCTGCTCACTGCCCAGTGACAGACACATCCTTGCATTGACAGTTGCCTTCGGCACTGCTGGCTTTGGCACCTGTCACCATGAGCTCTGTCCCACAGTCCCAAACCCCGCCTGTGCCATGGGATGGTGGTACAGAATTCCCTACATGGAGAACGAACTCCTTCCTTCTGCAGCCGGTGCTTATTGCTGCTGCTGGGGATGCTATTGGTGACATGTGGAATCTAAACCTTGCAACTAAATTTAGTTGTCAAATGTCTCCATCTTGTTAATCTTTTTAGTTTATTACTATAAAGTTCATCAGAATATTTCTAAACAGAGCATTTTGATGCTGCTATGTAAAGGATGTAAGGATTTGATTATATCCAGAGTGAGCATTTAAAGTGGAAAATTGAAAGTACTACAGAAAAAAAAAAAGAGGAAATATCTTAAAATACCTTAGAATATTTATCTGAATGTTTCAGCTGTATTTGCTTCAGAGTAACACAAATTATTTTTGGATAGAATTTTTCTTATAAGGATAATTCAGGCATTTCACAGTGTGACTTAAATGATATTTATTTGCATTCATGGAGAAGTGGGTATTTCATTAGTGCTATTTCACATCACAGCCTTTTGTCAAAGAAATAAAATGAAACAATTATTTTTTAAAGTGAATGAAAACAGGGCAAATACAGGAATTGTCATTATACTGAGTAACAAAACTAAGTATATTGTTTGCTAAAATTAGCCCAGGGAAATGGAACAATGTACCATAAAAAGTCCAGGAATAATGAATCCTGTGTAGGATGTTCAGGCTGACAAACACATTGGATAAAAGGACCAGGGAAGTTCACGTTTTCCCTTGCCATTGCAAATACCTTTTGTCATGCTTTTAATCTTCCCTAGAGGGGATGGCACTGACACGTAGGAACCGTCTGAAATAAAGAACAGAGTGAAATGATGGAGCTGAACGACAACATAAGTGATGGTGCTGATAAATTAATGAGTCAATGATGCCAGAAAGAATTAATAATGACGGGTGAGAATTCAGATAAACACACCAGCACATCTGATGGGAGCTGGGTTGGGCTGGGATAGAGTTAATTTTTCTCCCTGTACCAGGCACAGCAGACTGGGGAGTTATATGGCTGCAGCCTCAAAAGGAATCTGTGTCTGGCCAGAAAATGGTGAGTCCCATGACAATGATTTTATTTGTGCCAGACAGGACTGACCCAAAGTTCTCTGACATGGGTGGAGCACTTCCAGAGATTTCAGCAGCCTTTGGATCAGGCCCTTTGAATAAAATGATTGCTCAGCCCATACCTCCTCCAGGCTGAGAGTATTCATTGCAGGGGGATTCATCCTGAGGTCTCTTGTAATGCTTCAGGAGGGTCACAATTGCATCATGACCTAGGAAAGAAAGAGGAAATACAAGGATTTGCAGGTAACTCAAAAGACTTTTTTTTTAAAAATGTATTTATACAAAATCAAGGGATTTAAAAAGAAATGTAAAATGTGCCAATAAAATATGCAAAGAAATGATGATGCTAATCTAAACCTACTTAATGTAGAAATATGGGAAATTTCAGCCAGTAAAAACAAGCACGTTATTTTCATGAGTCCACCTACTCCTAAAATGCAAGATGTGGCAAAGGAAAACCCTGCTGCAGAAATCCTGCAATGGAAGTTGACAATAGTCCTCAGTGGGCCTGACAAGGAAAACCAGTGCCTGCAAACATTCTTTTTGTAGTCCTAACCCAGAGAAATTTGTCCACCTATTGCTGCAGGTAGAATCTACATTTGCCCCTGCCCCAGCTGGCAGTGGGGCCACCTGCTCAGATGCACAAAACTCTGACTGGCAGCATTTAAAATTCTTTCCTAAACCATTCCAAGACATGTTATCCCTCAGTAATTTCATATGTATTATTTTGTCAATAATCAGGTTTTGAAAAGCCTTGCAAACTCATAGGTTTAATATATTACAGTCCCTCCCACAATAAAAGGCACTGCAGGGGAATGTCCCAGAAGCTACAGACTCAAACAAGATGGCAGCTGCTACCTGGCTGTCCAGGCAGGACAGTATAACAGGAACCATGGAAGATGCCTCACTTTGATCTGTATTTGAAGAATTCAGGATTGCTGACTGATTCATTGCTCCTCACAATGTTCAGCAATAAAATGAGAACTCATGTGCATGCCAGAGGAGAGCAGGCTTTGCTGCACAGGCTGCATGTCTCCTGTTTTAGCAGCACAGAAACACTCCTCTTCTTGAGTTTGTGCGGGACTAAACTGGTGTTGAACAGAGATCTGAGATGACAAATGGAAGGGCAGGGGGTTGTAACCCTGTGTGCCATTCCCTGGGGAGCAGATGGTGGGAGCTCTGTCTGCAGGCACTGGCAGGTTGTTTTGCAGCGTTATCTCCTTCCCATGCTGCCCTCTCTTCCCTACAGAGCTTCTGTGGGTTTTGTAGCAGAAACCAGAAAATTGAAATACCTTTCTCATAAGCCCACATCAAGCAGGTCTGCTCGTCCTTTTCTCCACTGGACCTGCTGGGATCACAAGCTACAAGATTCATATCAGCTCCGTTATCCAGCAAGAACTGCACAAGGCGAATGTGGCCGTGGTAGCAAGCACAGTGCAATCCTGGAACATCAGAGAAGTGTGGGGAGCACAGCTGTCAGAACATGGCAACAGGGCTGCAGCAACAACTGTAAAGTGCAAATTGATCTCCTCGATAAATAAATACGTTGTCAAAAAAAATACCTGAGGCAAGAAGTGAAAATTAAACTTTAAGGCTGCAAGAACCAATCTATTGCCTCTGCACAATGTGCCATCATTTACTCTGCCACCTGCAAACCACATTTAACAACTCTGTATGTGAGAAAAAGCAAGTGGAAACAAAGGCAACTCTGTGTAGTGGGGACAGAAAGGTGTGCAGCACTTCAGACACTACATTCCAGAAGCCTATCTCTTTGCAGAATAATTTCTAACACTGCTTAGGGCCTCAATGGGAGGAACAGTTCACACCAGGTTTTGTTACTCATATACACCCTAATGAGCTTGATACATCCTCACTGAAGTCTTATCACTTCTATGCCTCCTGTAAAAATATTTCAAGACAGCTGTGCTCTGTCTGAAAGGTACTCGGGTGCTGGAATTACCCTGGAAATCCTGATGGTGTATGGCTTCCCCACATTTTGGTGCTGGTATATACCCTCATACACAGTAAGTATGAAATTACCTGTGTGCCCATCTCTCCCCTGATGATTGATGCTTACAACGTTCTGGTCAAGAAGAAACTTGACAAGTTCTATGTTCTTTCCATAGGTGCAAGCACTACAGATGCAAAGGGAGTGGTCAGTGCTGTAGTTCATGAAAGAAGTACTTTGGGTAGCCAAAAATTTACAAAGAATTACACAGAGATAAAAAAGCAGTAAGAAAGGATCATTAGAAATGTGCAAAGGCATGTTTAATCCACCAGAGCATATTCATTTTTATTGTTTCAGTAACATTCTAATTATTGCTGAATCACCTAATTTTGCACCACTGTGCAAACAGTCTGTGTTGCAAAGTGCCTCTTAAATAGCCCTTTACAAAATTCCAGCGTGCCAAAGAAACCATGTTCTGCCACCTGGTTTCTCATTCAGAGTACCTGGCTCCAGCAGACATGCAGGTGGAACAAGCTCTGATCTCAGCTCCCAGAGTGGACAAGGAGAGGAACCTGGTGCTGGTGAACCTGATTTTATTTTCACTGCCTGGTTCTGCCTCTTACTTCATGCCCTGTCATGTATCTCACGACAGAAACTCACCCTCCTGTGTAGCTCCCTGCTCGCTCTGTCCCTCACCTGGCTGCTGGTGAGACATTTGTAATTTTGGGTGTTGTGCTGCACACATGTGTAACTGGAGCTCTACTGATGATGGCATTTGAACACCTCACCTGTGGAAAGCTGTTTCGCTGAATATATTTTCTTTAGCGAGACTTTCTGTTCCTGAGAGCTGAATTATTTCCTTGACAACTTCGAACTTCCCATTGTAACAGGCACTGAAGAGGAAGCCAGAACAGAGGCGTTAGCAAACCCAGCCTTCCACGAGCCCCAGACCCGCCCAGAGCTGCCCCAGGGCACTCACAGGTGTAGAGGTGTGTCTCCGTAGATATTCACCACGTGGGGCTGCACTTCGAAGCTGCTCTGCAGTAAGAACTTCACAATGTCGTGGTGCCCAAATCGAGAGCAGAAGTGCAGAGGCACATGATCTTCGTTGTCCTGAGCATTCACTGCCGGGTGACCCAGAAAAAGACCACAGAAAGGATTTTATCCTTAACACAGTGTTTCTGAGATTGTTTTGGATATTTAGTAGAATTGTATGTGTTGTGCCTATGCATTTTGAAACCTCCTGGAAAAATATTTGTGGATGTATTTGTTTACAATTGAAATTTCTGTGACCTTTTGTATATCAAACCCACATTGCTCTGTGCACTGCACTATCAAGGTGATTTTCTGAACTTGGGGCATGACTGCTTTATTCCAGCTGCAAACTTATTGACTCTTCTGATGAAGCTTTCCATGAAGGAATTGTGAGTTACAAATGAAAGAGCAATTTTGAAGCAAAAGTAAGACAATAACAACTTCAACAGAACTGGGAACGTCCAGGCAGCACAGAACTGCTGGCATCTACCAGTAGTAGCAAAATATTCCAAGGGCAGTTGCACAGAGTGTCCCTGGGGCATCCTTGGTCTGCAGATGGGCGTGTTGGAGCTGTCGTGGAGCACATCCCTGCCAGGGAGCCTGCTGCCTGCTGCCTGCTACGGGATGGGCAATCACTGCAGGTTTGGGCTGACCAGCGGCTCACCTCATGTTAAAAGAAACAGTTCAAGTTTGTGACCCCAATTACTGGTCTGCACTGAACAGTGCCAAATTTATTCAGGTTCTTTCCCCAATTCCTTTCATTCCCGGGCACTAAAGCCTTTTCCTCTGCTGCTGCATTTACAGCAAGTTTCAAAGTGTGCTACTTTAAGAGCAAAAGGCTTCCTGCTTCCAGGCTCCCTTTTCTTTTTTTCCTGTGCTGAAGATTCTGAGTTTAAAGAAAAGGACCTGAAATGGTGCCCCAGATTCTTTCCTTTTGGAATAAACTCTCTAACAGAGAGCAAACCTCCCACTGCCTTGTCATGATGAGAGAATGTCTCTTTTCTCCCCCCTTTATTATAGTTATATCAGCTCAGTGCACACACATCGAGGCTGAAACACCCTGAGCTCGCTACTGAAAACAGCATGCACGGACCTAACCATGCTGCTTCCCTCCATGCTTTTTTTCCTGCATGAGGAGGATGTGTGATTGCAGGAAGGACTCACAAAGAACATGGTAAATTGATGCATTAAAGAGCAGTACGTTTCCAAGCAATGTACTGTTACTTCCCAAAAAACATTTCTGTTTCTTACTCTGAAGATAAGAGATTAATTTTTAAATAATTTGAAATTTGCTCCGTATTTCACAGAATCATAGAATG
>VYZR01047884.1:0-14968 GCA_013400675.1 Oxylabes madagascariensis | reverse complement strand
GCATTTTCATTTATAACACCCACAAATGCAATAGCAACAAAAAACCAAACCAAACCAAAAAAATCCAGCCAACCAAAAAAAAAATCCCTAACAACCCCAAACCAAAAAACCTCCACCCAAACTCCTCCTCTCCAAAGCCCCAAACAAAACCACACAAATTTTCTGGGTAGCACCGTTTTACTTTCTGACCTGGAAGGTTTACAAAACACTGAACACTGAATTCTTCCAGTAAAGGAATGTCCTAGGGCAATTATCTGTGTCCCAGTGTGGATTTTTTGATGCATTCCTATTTATTCCTGATTTTTAAAGATCCTGACTTTAATGCCAACACTCATTGCAAAAAGGTTGGTCTCAAGCATCTTGTAACAAGATTCACATTTTCAGTGGTTACCGAAATTTCTTCTGCTTGATACATCCTCTCAGAGGATTAAAGATGGCCAGGTGGGGCTGCTGTGCACCTCCTGCCACATGCAGCATTTGCCCTTTGAGGGCAGTTTGTACCCTGGTGCAAATCTGGAGTGAAGCCATGCAATGATATTATTTCTGGTCAGAACTGTGCCCAGTGAACATCCTTAGCAGAAGGACAATGAGTGGAACCAGGTGCCTGCTGAGCAGAGCATCCAATTGTGTTCTGCTTTCCAGCACACCAGGCTGCTCTCCAGCACCACAGCAGCTGAGATGCTCTGCTCTTCCTTGGTATTGTGGAAGTGACTCTGTCAGAGGGAAATTGAAGACTTGAGGAAGTTTGAACAGTATCAAGTGAAAAGCACAGTTAGGTGGAGTAATGGACAGAATGTTCAAAGGACAAGAGAGCCTCTTACTTCAGTCAGCATCTTAAAAGGCTGCTTGGAAAGGTCTTTGAATTCCTTGGAAAGGTCTTTTGAATTCCTTACTGTCACCTGTCCAAAAAAATCACTGCACAAGTCTGAACAAGTCCACAGATAAATGTAAAAGCTTGGTGGGAGGGAGAGAGCCCCTTCAGGCAAGTGAGAGCTGTGTGAACTCATCTGAGGTGCAACTTTCCCTGTCAGTGGCTTTGAGGTCATGGAACTTCTGGTATTGCTTCTACACAGATTTGTCCCCACTTGGGTTTGGAAACTCCTCAGGCAGGCCCAGGAACTCCAGGTGGCAGTGGCTGTGCTGGAGCTGCAATGAGGGCAGGGATTGGGCTCTGGGGGCTTTGGAAGCAGCTCCTTCACGGGACATGAGTGATTGTGATTGGAAAGGTGTCTGACGAGGACACTGAATCAGGACTTAATTAAGGGCTCCACACTGCAGCTGCAGTGTTGTGTTTGTCTCCTGAAACCTGAATTGCAGAGGAATCAGCGCTCCCAGCACCCTTTTGATGTTGTCAGTTGAGGAAAAACAAACAAACAAACAAACGAGAAACCCAAAAAGCCAAGCTGACTTTTCCTCCACGTACCCCAGACCCTGAGCTTGGTGCAGTATTTGTGGCAGAATATGGGCAGAAGACTGAGTCAGCCCTCAATCCAAACTGGTTTTGAAGTAATTATTTTAAATCTAATTTTCTGAAATTATATTCCTAAAACACAGAACCATGTTTTTTTTCAGTCATGGGAACAGATCTTTTTTAATAAAAGGCTGGAATCTTAGTGCTTGACCCTGGGAGCAAACTGCTTTGAAATAAATGAAGTCATCAAGTACTTAAAAGCCAGTAATGAAATTCTCTGGGCAAGCACCTCACTGCAAGCTGCTAAAGCAGTCCTGAAGCAACTAATGAACATTTTGTTTGCTGTTTACTTTAATCCAACATGGAAAAAATGACCAGAAAACCTCAGTATATTTTGGGTGTGTGAAGTGTGAACCCGAAGGGGACTTTGTTGTTTACAGGATTATTGGCTGCCAAGAGAGAGCACTGCATCCCCAATGTCTACTCAACATTTAGAACTAATTCTTGGTTAAATTTTTCATCTCATGCCCTAAAGAAGAGGTTTGTCCTGTGGCTGATCCCCAGGGCTGACTCTGAGCTGTGCCCTCTCCCCAGCACAGATTTAAGATTCCTTGAGTCACTGTCCCTTGTGCTGGGCAGAGGCAAAGCAGCAAAATCAAGTCTTCAAGTAAGTAAAGACACCAAACACTTCTATTAAAAGAGGTTTAATCCAGCATGGTTTCTAAATATTAACCATGTTCTCCAGCTGTGACATGCAGTACATTTTTTACTTAAAAAAAAAAAAGACAAATACAGAATGAGTATAAAAATGAGCCCAGGTCCCCTGAATATCACAGTGTGTGCCAGTAAAATATGACAAGAGAAGAGAAAGAAACATGGGATTTTGTAAGGAAAAGATCCAAAGAGATATTTCTCATAAATCAAAGATTATCTGTCACATTTAGAAGCAACCACTTGTTTTGCATTTACTCTGTCAGTGGTCAGGAAGCAGGAGATGTAGGAGCTGCCTGCTGGACAACTCTGAGCCTGACCAGCACCCCCTGCTCCCTGCCAGCTCCCCTGTCCAGCTGGCAGCTGCCACAGGGAACTGGAACCCAGGTGCAGATTTTATCCCAAAGGAAATCTGCCTTTATTGTTTTATCCCTGTTTTTCACTTACTCTGTTAATACCATTTGCTCTCATTTTAATCACACCTGTTCTGGTACTGTATTCATTTTTAAAAAATCCATGCAGGTTTCTTTGCCACAGACCTGTCTGATNGGTTTTTTTCTTGCTGCAGATTTCCAGTTATCACTTTTCCTTGTCACAGACAGACAGGAGAGGTAAAGGTATTGAAACCAACGTGTTAACTGTGATCCATGCCTTCAGTGCTTGGGAGTATTCAGACTTCAGACAAAGAAATACTGTTAGTTAATCAAGAAAAATACAAACAGAGGCATCCAAACCTCTCTTCTTTGGCACATTAAGAAGTATAAAAGCTCTAAGTGTTAAAAGGTTTGAAATTACAAAAGCACCTTAAAAGCTGTAAATGTTAAAAATGCTGTTCCCATTTACTCAGGACATGGATGTGCTGAGTGGGGAGGGGCAACAGAGAATTGAGCTGTGGTGTTTGGACAGAGCTACTGTAGGATCTGTAGCTGTCAAGGAGTGTTTAATGGCACTGGGAATAGTCTCCTTTTCCACATCACTGCCCTGTCTGTGCTCTGGTGATTCCATAAACAGTGAGATGGAAAGGGGCTGAAATGAGGGGATATTTCAATTGGCAGTGCATTCAGCAAAGAGGAAAGGGCTTGATCATCTTCCCTTCATGCTTGGTTGGTGTTTGGTTCTTCAGTCGGAGTCGGAGTCGGAGTCCTCATCTGAGGGGTGAAACAAGGAACAAAAGTGAAAATGCAAAAGGGAAATCCCACCTCACAGCTGTGCCTCTGGCTGGGAGAGAGAGGCTGCTCTGGCAGGGTGTGCTTCAAGGGACACAGCGTGGTTGGGAATGAACAATTCTGTGAAATGACAGCTCTTGCTGAGGTGATGAGACCTGAAATAGTGTTTGAAGGAGCTGGGACATGCTGAGAGGCCCTGCTGGCATCCTTCCTGCTCTGAGCACTGATGTGTGATCTGCAGTTCAACATCTCTGAGAGCCAGAAGCTCTGAGATGCTGAGAAATCCCACCAGGCCCACAGAGCTCCATCCTTCTGGCCTCAGCACCTGAGAGCCCCTGTGTGAACATAAGTTTGGTCTGCAGGGCTGAGCCCTCCTTGCATGGTCACAAACACCAACATGAAGTTGTGTGACTGCACTTCTGTGAGTTTAGGTATTTGTGTCTCCATCTCCAGGGGAATTAGATCTAATCTGTATCCTAATTCTGCACCCTTGCCACCTGATCATCTTCTGAGGGCAGTTCAGTTTTTAGCTTTTACAGTCTGTTTCCTGTTACCTTAATTATTTTTTTCTTTTGTCTCTCTTTTCAGTCTAAAGCTTGAAAAACACTCAACAGTCTACTAAAATCCCCAGAAGAGACTGTCAGTGCTGCTGTTCGCCTCCTAGGATTCCATACACACCTTGGGTGTTTGGTGTTTTGGGGGGTTTGGGATATTTTTTTGTTTGTTTTTCAGTGTGGAGCAGTCCTTTTAATCCATGTGGGTGCAATAAGGAGTCACAGGGACATGATGCCTGATTTGGCTCCTGGAAACTGCAAAGCAAGTACTCCTGTCCTGACTTGAACTGGCTTTAAAACACCCAACACTTTCTTTTTATCTTTTTCTAAGTGGATCTGTCTGATCTGAAGTAGACTGTAACAGAAAAAAAATTGGTAACAACCTTGATAATTTTATGCTGTTTGACCCTTGGGTTTCAAGGCCATTTGCCCACAGATGGTCAAAGCTGCTCATAAGAGGCAATCATGACAAGGAAATGATAAAGAGAAAAGTGCTATTTGGACATAAAAGGCTGTGGATTAATGGATGTTAATTATAAGCTACCAAAAAAAAAAAGGTAGAAGTTTGCTTGTTTTTACAGCAAGACATTTCAATAGGGAAAGCAAATCCGTGCTTGGTGATTTCTATAATTGGATTTGGGGCTTTTCAAAGTTAGATGTCATGAAACTCTGAGAAACTTCACATTCCTGGCTTGCAGGTTATCTTCATAAATCACTGGAATTCCATTTGCAGCTTCCTAACTGAGCAGAGCTGTGGCAGACAAACCCAAGAATAGAAACTGCTCTTACTGAGCAAGAGCTCTTGCTCCCTGCAAAGGGTGAAATGGAGAGGGAAATCTCACACTGCAGCTTGTGTAACAAGCAGGGAATTTTACCCACCTTCTGTCTTGCGCCCCTCCGGGGAATCAGAGCTGCCTTGCTTGAGGAAAGTGACCAGGTCATTGAAGGTTATGTAGAAATCAATGGCAAACACGATGGTGGCTGCAAACCCAAATACCTGAAAGGGCAAAACAACGCTCTCCTTACCAACAGCCCCCGTCTGTCAGGGACAAACCAGACCCAATCAAATCCACACAGGAAAAATTCCATGTTTTTTTTGGCCTGTCCCTTTCCAAAAAGGCAGGGAGGGAAATGGTTTGTGACACACCGGTATCAACTGAATTACAGCAGATTTGGGAGCCTGAGAAGTGGCCGGGTGTGTCCCTATCCCTCCTCCAGGCTGCAGGCCTCTCGGGCTCTGGGCATGTTCTGGGCATCAGCACCTCCTGCACCTCCACTGTCCAGGGCACCTCTGCCACGAAGAAATCACCTCCCTTTCTTGGGAAATAATTTTCCACTTGTTTGCAAGGAGATGTGTCGACTGCAGAGTGAACTAGACAGATTAAAATGATTCTGGAGTTCCCTCTCCAGTGTCAGAGCAGCAGAGCTGTGCCAAGCACAGGCTGGGTGCTGGTCTGGAAGGCTGGGCTGAGCACACTCCATTGCTCCATGTCTCACTGCAGGGACAAAGATTAAACAAGGTTTGGGTTTGCATTGTGGAATGGTTTGGGAAGGGCTGCTGGCTGTCATCACTGGACATTGTTCTTCCTAAGCTTAAAAAATTGTTATGCAAATTTTATTTATGTTGAATAAATTATTGATGCTTAGAGTCAAGTTGCAGATGCGGGGACCGTATTGTATTTCTGACCACAAAATGCTGAGGGGTGAAGGCTCTCTCCTGGGCAGTCCTTGTACGGGAGGGTAAAATGACACTGCTCTTGTTTCAACTCATGCAAGTAAAACTAAGCAGGAGAGGCAGGAGGTTGAAATTACTTAATTTAGACTGGCCTTAGCAGTTACAGGTTTGAGTTCTTTTTTTTCATCATAATCATCATTACTATTATTCCCTCCCTTCAAGGATCTTGACACTCCTTGCAGGAGCAGCTAGTAAAATTAAAAAGCAGAATAGGTACCTTCCCTAAGGGCACAGTTAACACTGAGCAGCTCTGTTAGGGTGAAAAAAACTATTCATTGGTTCAAGCCATGTTTTTCTGAATAAGTGACCATTTCTTCTTTGCTTTAGGCAAATTAATTCTCAGTCAATTGAAGAAACTTCTATGACTTGCAGTGGAGTCATATTTGAACTGTTTCTTAAGTACATCCATAGTCAGTTCACCACAACACTCAGGTGGAAAGCTCATGCCTACTCACCCCTGCTGCTTTAGATGCTCCATCGTTGTATTTTGAGACAGCAGCAATTGAAATGGCAAAGTAAATAATGGCAGCAGTGACGCAGCGCAAGAAATCCTGTGGGAGAAGCAATGGTGCATTCTCAGACTGGTCAAGGATTTCCTCTAAAAACCATTCTGGAAACGAACACTCAGCCCCTCTGTTGTTGAATCAGTGGCTTTGCTGGCGTGTGACCACAGCCTGGTTTGCTGTAGAGGAGGAACTGCTCATCTCTGAAATATTTCTAAATACGAGAAGATCTGAACCTTGGCATAAACTTCTACTCTTAACCATGCTGGGATAAATCCTGCTCCTACCCTGCCTGTGTCAGGCAGACCTTCCGTCAGCCTGGGAAGGGCTGTGTGGGACATTTGCCTTGGAGCACAGCAAGGACTTTAATGGAAAAATTTAGAATGCCTTAAAAACCTCATGTTTGAGCATTGAGAACTCCTGTGTCACCAGAAGCTCAGGAGGTGGGAGCTCCTATGGGAAAGGGTGCCAGTCTCTCTGTGGATGCAGGGCAGTGTGGTGATCTCCAGGGAGACCTGTCTGTGCAACGCCTCAATCAGGAACCAAACACTTGGTTTAGTGTTGGAACGATTTATACTTCCTATGTCTACTGCCAGCTCCAGCAGCCTGCCCCAGGAGCAGGTGCCTGGTATGATCCCTGGGATGTCCTGCTGAGCTGTGCCCTGTCACACCAGCAGGGATGTCTCTGCAATGAGCTTTAAACACAGAGCTGTGCCTCCCAGGGCGCATGCAAACCATGGGGGCTGCAATAATGGTACCCTCAGCTCTGTTCACAGTTAGCTCTCCTGCCTTTCCAGAACAGATGGAGAAGTAAGATCCTGTCTCAAAGCACAAATCCTCAAGAAACCTGACTCCTCTGAAGTCAGGACAAGGTCAGTTATCTACATTCTGTGCCTGCAGTATGTTATGGTAATGGCCATAATAAACACACAAGTGCCTTTTTTGTCTCAGTCCTGGAACCAGATGCATGTAGAAAATGGGAAAATGATGGAACTGAGATTACCAGCTGAGAGCTGTGCACAGTCATAGCCAAAGTCACGGATACTGTTTTATCTCCCAGTGGCCTTGCTAAAGTTATTTTTATACACTGAGAGCTCTAATTCAAACCTCACTGCAATGAACTACTGATGGTACCGAAAGAGAATCCAGATTGGCAAGATCAGTGGGGTTTTTTGAAATATTTGTACTGCAAAGCAGCTGCTCCCTTTGCAGTGATATTTGAGGCTGCAGAGACATCCAGTGGCCAGGGCTCTCCTAAAGCCCCAGCACTGCTCCAGCAGCCACTGGGCTCTTGCGTGGGCATGAACTGGCCAGAGTTGCCCCTTCCCAGAGCAGCTCAGTTTGTCTGTGGGTGTAACTCTACCCGAGAATTTGATCACAGCCTGATAAAGTCTACCCAGTATGAACAACACATCTCTTTCCCCCTCTGCAAAGGTGGCAGTAAGGACCCCTCAGCATTCAGACTTGGGCTGACTGGTCCTAAGCCATTTGCCTGGAATTGGGCACACATTCTGTGCTTTGATAAAGCCATGCTTTGTGTCAGCACCCAAAAAGCTGCAGTGCAAGCAGAGCATAGTTTAGTGTGCTCTGGGACCTCCTGAACCAGAGGCAGCACGGAGAAGTTTCTGACAGGGCAGTGAAGTTGTTACAGTCGCCCTGAACTCCTGCCCAGCCCCTTTCACTCCCCTCACACTGCACAATTAAATCTGAAGGTTTCTGTTGCACATCTCACTTACCGCCAAAGGCCAGTGGACTCCTTTAAACTTCTCATTAAGCTTGGAGGCGTAGGCAAAAAAAAGAAACAGTGCCAGCAGAAACTCTAGGAGTGGTGCCATCATGAAAGAAGCTGCTAGAGATGCAATATAGCAGATAAAGATGATAAATGACAGCACCTAAAGTAAAGGGAAAACTCGTAGTTATTCGCATGGAATAGCAGAACCAAAGGCAGCTGAGCAGCTTTGAAGTGTTATTTTCCCTGTGTATTTCTGTCAGTGCTGCTGCTGCTGGCATAGCTTCAGCATCCTGCTTTTTTTATTTTTCATTGGGCCAAATGATTTTTCTTGTTCAGCACAGAATAAATCTGAAGTAATGGTGTTTATTTGCATGTGTGTGAAATCGCTTTTCCGGAGCGCTGGGTGGATTTGCACCTCTCGAAGTCAGTAATTTGCTCTGGATTGTAAACAGCTCTGACAACATAATTCTGAAAATAGAGTGGGGTGTTGCCAAGCAAGCAGAGCTCTAAGCTTTCAGCCGTGACAGCTCTCATTTGAAACCCAAATCAGTGCTCAGACAGCCTGAAGTAACTCAGCATTTATAATCTTGGAGTTGAAAGAATAAAGTCTGATGATGATGGATAGAAAAGGGCCAAGAATTAATTGTTCTGTGATTTCTGGAAGTGTCTGGTTCCAGTTTTCCAGCATGGCAGCTGTTTTAGAGAGTAATAGGACAGATAACTCTCATAGATTTGTTTTATCTCCATAATGTTTCCTAACTCTAGTAAATAATAAAAAATGGCTTTTTTCCCCCCACTCAACTGAAATATCTTTAGAATATGGCTCAAAATACAAAGTTTCGCAATGGGAAAACAACTGAAGAAAATGCATTTTCACCTAAACCAGGCAGTACCAGCGTGTTGTCCTAACACTCCTGGACTGTGTTTGTAAAAGTGGAAGGTGAGGGAACTATGGAGAAGCTCAACACCATTTTCAGTTGCTGTACTGGGGGTTGGTCACCTCCAAAAAGAGGCTCCAGTCCTCCTGTTCCACTGCCTTGCATGGGAATTGGTTGCTGTTTCAATCAAATTAGCTTGAAGTAATAAAAGTAGCCAGGATGCTGAATTACACATTATTGTGTGCCGCTTTACACCTGGGCTGCTCTTTCCAGCCTTTCCTCCTGGAAACAAATCTCTGCCTTCCAAAAGCTCAGGGATGCTTTTGGTCAGCACAAACTGAGCACTAGCTTACCAAGGTTTTTTTTAACTTCTAATTCCAAATTGGGACACTGACATTCCCACTCACACGGCACTGAAAATAAATGGATTATTTTCCCCCAGATGGCACATCTGAAGGCAGATGTAGCTTCCTGCAAAGGTAATCAATGCATATGCCTCATTAAATTTTAGTTCTCTGGATTTCTTTGTTTGCTGCTACTATGGGTTCCTGGGGACCACCTGTACCTCAGAAAAAATCATCATTACACTTGAGTGATAAGGCTCCTATAATTATTAATTGGTAATTACTCCTATAAGAGGTCAGTCAACCCTCAAATACATGTATCAAAAAAACCTTTTATGTTTAGGGGGCAACTAAGCAGTTCAATCCCACTGAAATGATTTCTTGGTGTAATTAATTACCAAGCCTTTATGCTCAGGTTGTGTTTTGGGGAAAGCAGTCAGTGCCTGAGCAGGATGCTAACAGCTGGAGCAAACTGTTTTCATCCATTAGGACTGGCTGGTGAGGTTAGAGAGGATGTGACATTTTTAGTAAGAGACTATATTTATCTTAAATGTCTATGCATTGTTCTTGTTTCACTGGGTTCTAAGAAACTGAGCTAGGATAGTTTATAGAGCTCACTTCTGCATGGGGCTGCTAGCCTGTAATATCTGCCCCATTTGTTGGTGTTTACCCCATTCTGATTTGTTTATTGCTCACAGAGTCTCTCTGCAGGTTTTTCTCCTTTTCATAAAGTGGAGGGAGTTCATTCCCTGTATCTCATCCTTAGCATGGTATTTTCTTTCTATGAGCTAAAAGTGATAAGAACTTTCTGAAGGGAAGTGGCTTTATCAGAGCTTGACAACTCCTAAGAGAGAGGACTTCCTTCTTCCTATCACAGCACCTATTCCCTTCCCACCCCAAAGAACAAAGACTGCACTTGCTTTGTGAATCCGCTTCACTTACATTTCTGGAACATAATTTAGACACAGTTCTATGTTTTCTTCGATTAAAAAGAAATCACAATCCATACAGGACATTTTCTTTTTGTTCTGGTGTTGAAAAAATATCCTCCTTTTTGTGGCTAAATGCAGGTGTCTGATGGCTGAGCTGCAGGGGTGACCAGCAGCAGGGACTTGGGTTCAGGGCAGGTCCCACTGACCAAACCCTTCCGATGGCAGATCCTTAGACTTGAACTAAACCTGGTGATCTCTTAGGAAATGATTAAATGCAGTATTAAATAATACATCCTACTGGAGCAGCGAGGGGAGGTAGAGGCAAATTTCAGATATGTAAGGTGATGCTGCACAGTAGAGATCCCTTTGATCTCAATTCTGTTTGAGTCAGTAACTCCTGTGCTCTGACTGCCTTTGCACTGAGAAAAAAGCTTTCCTGTTGAAGTGTAAAGTGAAAGGAAGAGCCTTTGTGGTCTGTTCTTATCATCTTTATGGCAATTAGTGCCAGGGAAGGCTCCTGCTGTCTTCTCTCAGCTCTGGGCAGGCGTGAGGTTCAGACACGAGCTGGACCGGGTGAAACAGGAGCTGTTATGTGGCAGGAACACACCAAGGAGCCCCCGATCCCAGGGGTGCCAGGGGATCCCTGCTTCTGTGCCAGGGAGGCTGCTGAAGAGACAGATCAGTAGCAGCATTTCAACCTTCTAATTTGGTCTGACCCAGCGAAGATGGAGAAATATTAGTTGTTTATTTTAAAATCTGGTTACCAGGCCAGTTACTCGTTCAAACCAAGCCCTGCATGACTGGTAGGCGACAGCAGTGTCCTGCTGCCTGCTCCTCAGCCCTGAAGGTCAGTAACTGTATTCCCACCTTCCCCACCCTCAGACTGAGTGTAGCCTGTCCTGCTCTCCACTTGTCAGCATCCCCTAGTGAGGAGAGCTGCACCTCTAGGCACACTGAAAAAAAGGGCACCTTTTGATTCACAAGAAGCCACTTGATTTCAGTAGATTATTGATGGTATTAGTAAAGGGGAAAGACCAAAGTGTAGTAATTGGTCTGCAGTTAAACATCATTCCTCATTCTGGAGGCACTCGGAGACTGAAAGGGCCCAAGGAAAATTTTATGTGAAATAAACCTCCATAAAATAATCGACCAGATTTTGAGAATGAAGATTTGAAAGATGGTATTTTTGGATACCTGAATCGGGGGAAGGCTGGAAGGCAGAGGATGGGAAGGGAGGCAGACCTTGGAAAGAGCCAGAGGAACAAGAGGAAGGAGGTACCCGGGGCTCTGTCAGGTGATGACCATGGCACTGCACCTTGGTACAGCACCTTGTTCTTTGGTTTTCTTCTTTTCTGTCTCCCGTCACAGCCCTGACATGGATTTTAATGCCAAACTTCCTTGGCAGCTTGGGAACAGCCCTGTGTAATACAAGAGCCCACAAATTGTAGGATTTTGATGATATTTCTCATTTCTCCTTGTGTAGACCTCATTTCCTCTTCTGACAGGTGGAATGCATGGACTCCTTGAGCAATATTGGATATTACCTATAACTGTCTTTTCTGAATTATAGAAGTGAGCAGATGCCTTTTCTGACCATTTAAGTGCACTGCCACTAACACAAGCATTGATGTTATCTTAAAATTTTAAAAATACACCTCTCCTCCCACAATACAAACACTGCAGTGCCAGTCTGCACCCAGAAATAATGACACCTACCTACGTATTTTTCCAAACATCAGGTCTTTGCGATGAACATCTTGCAAACTCAAAGGGGCTCTAAAAACTCAAAAGCACCTTTCAGAATATATCCTAATCCCTCCAAGGACTGTCAAATATTCCATTGCACATCACACTTGTCTGGGATGTGAAGTTCTGGGTCTTTTGGATGACGACTGTGATGCCATAGCACCATTGGTTAAGCAATGAGACCTTGATGTTTTTCTAACAGCTCTGTATCTATGCTAAAAAAAAAAAAAATAAAAAAAATGGGCAGCTACAGAGGAAGTTTGTGAGGCTCAATGCAGTTGCAAGTTCATTTCTAGCACTTTCAGAAAGCACTGCAGCTTCTGGGAGAAAAAAAAAAGTAGCAGTGTTTTATCAGTTTTGTCAATTTGTATTTACACAAGGTTTTTCTCTTCCCTTCACTTGGAATTGCACCCTCAGCATTGAGAGCAGCTCAGTCTGAGCTCTTCCTGAGCTGCTGATGACAGGTTAGTGTGACTGCTGCCAGGTTCACTGTGAAGGAATATCTGCATGTAGGAAGCTCTAATGCAGCAAAGAGCAGGACAGGAACCTTTCAGAGCTTGGCAGTCGTAAAGGTATAAAAAATCCTGGCAAAAAAGCAGCAGGCCTATTCACTGAGCACCTTTTATGTACACTCCCATTCACACAAAACCCTTCTTGGGTATTGTGTTTCAGAAAACAACTTTCCCGTTTAAACCCATGTAATTATTACTTGATATTGTGTTGCTGGGCTTCTTAAAGTGGCCAGGCATTACAAAGTTATACTTTATTGTACAACTGGCTTGCAGTTCAAGGTCTAAAAAATAATCTTGGCTGTGGTTAGAGAGCACAGTGTCCCTGAAGGGAGGGAGGCCTGAGCAGTGCTGAGGTCACCGCAGCTCCAGAGGTGTTTGTCTCCCCTGAGAATGGAGAACAGACCCGCTGGAACCCACTGGGAATATGGGGATGCTGGGAAGCCACTGCCATCACCGCACCAGCTCCTCATCTGCTCCTCATCTCCTGCTCCACCTCCTGCCCCTCATCTTCTGCTCCCACCTCCCTCCCCAGGAAAGAACAGCACTGCCAAAGGCTTTACAAGTGGGCAGCAGTGTCATCTTTTGGACAAGAGTGCGTTGTGTTCTTGTATTCTTGTCAGACAGACAAAGTACATCACTCAGTGGTCTCTGCTGTTCAGTTGCTACTTCTCTGTTGCACTTGTGGAGGTGAAATTCCTGCTTCCTCCAGAACTGGCTGCAGGAGAGGCCTTCTGGCTACAGACCCTGAGAAAGGCACAGGGGCCTCTTCAAAGGAGACTTTACACTGAGCAGCTGGAGTTTCAGTTACGAAGGTCAGTTCAGAGGAGACTGAAAAGACAGGAGAAAGACAGGAAAAGAGGAGAGAAACAGGCACAGTGATTTCTACATCCCTTTATGTCACCACAAAGGCGGCACAACTTTACCTATTCACATTGCATTGTTATAAAAATGAAATAAAATGTATTGCCGCTGCATGCTGGCTTCAGGAGACTGAGGAGATGCCAATTAAAGCAGCCACAGAGGCTTGAGTGGAACAGCCAGGTTAGCAGCAATCCACAGCTGGGGATCCTGCCTGGACAAGCTCTGGTGGCAGCGTGAGAGTGGCTGTTAAATGGTTCCAACACAGGACACAGGGAACTGAAAACTCATCTCTTGAAGGGTGGAAAAGAGCAAGAATGAGATGCTGACCTTCAACACAGCAACTTCAGTAGTTAGGAAAAATGAGTAGCTTAAGAAGAGTGTTAAAATGTGTGGAAGAAACCATGGCATGGTGGGGAGAATAGAAAGGAAAAAAGATTAACCTGTAAGGTTAAAAATGATGGTTAGAAAATGGAGGGAGCAAGGCAGTGAGAAAAAACAGGATTAGGAGAGATAGTGAAGTTTATAAATGTATTTGATGCTACTGCTTCTTTCTGGCTTTACATCTGTCCTAGGTGGAATAAAAAATTCACCAGGCAGGTTAGGGGGGAGGTGGACTGGATGCTCCCCAGAGGTCCCATACAACCCCATTCTGTGATTCTGTGGAGATCAAAAGAAAAAGGAGCAGGGAATGGGGGGAGGACAACCTCCTTATCTGAAGAATATTTGAGATTGTAATTAAGCCTCTAGCAGTAATCAGCTCCACCACCAGCCTGACCTGTTCTAGGGGAAGCACCAGGATGCCCAGTTTACATGGGTACTGCACCAGAGCAAATTACACCTGAACATCCCAAAGATCCTCCGTGTGGAAATGTTATTTTCAAAAATGGCTTGAGAGCTGCAGAAATAAAGTGCATTTCTGGGGAACTGCCAAGCTGCTGAATAATGTGACATTTGTAACAGTAATGAGGACCCCACTTTGCTTCTGAACAAAAGGCACAGCTCAAAATGTGTATCCATGAATATTATTTCCATACATTTATGCAGAACCCAACCCCACCCCACATTAGCACTGTGTCAGAGGAAAAATTAAACATTCAAGATGTGAAATACAAAGTTAAAGATGAAACATAAACCATGATAGATTTAACTTGGACTCATCTTCAATTATTTGGCACTGCATTTCTCTAATTGTGTACAGGCTGCCTTTACTCTGGGGCCTGTGTTGTCTTCAAGGGTTCCTTCTGGCAAAGCTGAGACAACTGGAGAGAAACTACTGCTGCCCCTTGTCTGCCAGGAAACCACGTCCTGAGCATGTGGGCTTGGCCTGCAAGGAGCACAAGGAAAGCTCTCGGCAGATGGGATTTGAGAGCTGCTTTCAGCCAGCCAAGCCCTTGGGAAGCCCCAAGTGGCCTTACAAAGGATAAATCCCTGCTTTGTCAAGACAGAGCAGATTTTATTACTCCAAGGAGGCATCATCAGCATTTCTCTATGACAACAAAAGGGTGAGTCTGATCCCATGACCAGAACAGTATTCCTCCAATATGTCATCATTCTGAGATGTTAAAAAGCCAAGCTGTCTGAAAGCCATCCTTTAGTGGCTGTAAGCTTGCAAAGTAAATTCCAGTGTGCATTACAGAATGTAACAAAAATACGTGCTGAAGGAGCCAGGTTAGCTGGGCTCTGGTATCTTCTAAATGTTTGTAAACTACAGATGCTGTGTGAGTGATGGGGTACCTGGAGGATGGATGGGGTAGCTGGCATTTTTTTGGTGGAGCTGATAAAGCCCGTGGCCTGCTGCTACCCAGCCCGAGGCTTTCCCCACTACAGAAGTCATCCTGACCTCCTGAGTGAATGCTTTTCCTCTCAAAGCCAGCCTCACATCT
>VYZR01047838.1:46484-57594 GCA_013400675.1 Oxylabes madagascariensis | reverse complement strand
GTGTCTTTCATGTATAGGGACATGGCAGGAGTCAGTATTCTGACCACTGGCAAAAGAGCAGTTTATTTCTTCTAATGGGACACAAATTAGTTTGTTAAGATATGAATACATGATCAGAGATTTTTACTACTGCTACCTTCCTCTGAACCTCTGCATTAAGGTCTTCACATCCTGTTTCTCCCTCCTACCAAGCATTATGTTCAAACCTGGTGAGGGAGATGGCAAAGAGAAAAGCAGCGTGTCTGAAGGCACAGAACATGAACGTGTTCCCCAGCACAGTGCTGAGGTGTTTATCTATTAATAGCTGTGACCCAGTCATTAAGCAGGAGCAACTTGCTGTCAGCACATCCACCAATTAATGAGCATTTTTCCTCTTCTTCTCACCTGATCTTTACAGATGCAGTCCTACCTGCATCAATGAGAGCCAGCCATTTAACTTCATGCATGAGAGATTTGCCTCAGCATCCCAAACCCTGAACAGCAGAAGAAAATACCTATTGTTTTAAGCCTCTGAAGTAAACAGTCATCACTTGTACTTGGCATGGTGTTGTCTGAGTGAAATACAAGGTGAAAGACAATTCATGCTTTAGGTAATTCGGTGCCAAATCACTTAAGAGACTTTTAAACTAGAGTGAAAACCTGCCTTTGGGGTCCTGTTGCAACAGATAAACCTCACTGTAACCTCTCCTTTGCTTTACAGTCGTGCTTCTACACTTGCTCTGCAAAAGTCTCCCTGAATCTGTCTTGTCAGATTACCTAAAGGTTCCCATATTCTGCCTGAAAGATAGTGACAAAGTGCACTGCATCCTGACTGTCCAAGACAGAGGAAATGCATTTCCAGCCACTCTGGCCACACAGTTGAGACTAGACCAGAATTTCAAACCTGAACAGATCAAAAGGCTCTCATCTTCTGTGTCAGCAGATCACTGGAGACTGGCTTGTCCATTAAGTGTGAGTAGATGCCTTTCTAAATACTGGCTTAAGCCATGGAACAGCCATCAAAATGCTGCTTTTGGCAACCTGCTTTCTTGTTCTGGAGCAGCTAAAATCCTGCTTTATCTGACTATCCAAGAAATCAAGAGACACCTCACTGCTTTGTGCAGGAGAAGTCCTGCTGCCTGCTCCTTTCTCTCCTATGGTCCCCATCAAGATGTCTGGGAGGAGGGATCCTCCTTTATTAATCAACGCTTTTTTAGCAGAGACTGTGAGTATGTCCTTGGACTACAAGCTAGCACACTGTAATCAGAGTTGAGATCCTCAAGCAATTACCTTCTGAAAATCTAGGCCTTATTATCAGAAACTTTGAAAAAAAATGCTGAAAGACATCATTCCTGACACTAGGCAAATTCATGACAGTCACCTACACCATATAACCAGAAGGTGAAATCTAAGTAGTGCAAGAAAGCTTCAGAAAGACATGATGTTCCCCAGATGTCTTCAGGCTCTATTGGGATTTTATTAGGTTTCCTGAAAAAAGGAGAGAAGCTTTCTGGGAACTGAACTAGCAGTTCTTAGCCCCAAGCTTCACATGTCTCCAAGCTGATGCTCAGTTGCCAGTTTCTGCCTTGCTTCTTCATACACTGGGGAAGTGATGGCAACAATCTCCTTTTCCAGCATATCCATTTGAGCTGTAATGTCTGACACAGTGTTTTTCACAGCATTCAGCTGAAGCTTCAGTTTATTGTAATCTTCTTGGAAGGATCTGTTCACATCATAGAGATTGTGACAGCACTGTTTCTCCCCAGGAGGATAGTTCGTTTTCAGGAAGGTGTGGAGGAGCTCACGTAAGTCCTGGAGAACCTGGAGGATTTCATGCTCTCCCAGCATAATTGGGGCAGACTCGATCTTATTCTGAGTTGGAGGAGTGCTCTTCCTTTTATCTTCATGTTTCTGCTGGGGGACTGGGCCAGGGTTACCCTTTTCCACAGCTGCAACAATGTCAGTGTTCTTCTGAAGATCTGAGCTGGCATCTTTGCTCTCTTCATGGACTGTGATGGCTTTTTGGTCTTTCCAGGTAACAGGGAGTACTTCATTCTCCTGCTGGAAATCCTGAAAGATTTTAAACTTTTCCTCGGCTGCCTGGAGAGCTTTGTTGCCCAGGCTGAACGGAAAGCCTGTGTTCCTCTCTTGGAAGAGTGGAAATGGCTTATTTTTATTCTTGAAGCTTTGCTGAATAGCATCTGTGTAAATTACCTGGACAGATTTGTTCTGTGACTGCAGATATTGTAGGGCCTTGTTTTCTTCCCAGAGCATCCTATTTTTGATCCAGAGGGCTTGGTTTTCCTGCCAGAGTGCTCTGTTCTCCTCCCAGATGCTCCACTCATTCTGTGCCTTCTTGCTGAAGAGTTTCTGGTGGGAAGGAAAGGGTGGCTGGCAGTAGATGTCATTCACCCATTTCCCATCAATAAAGACAAACATCTCACCCCTTGGCTTCACCCGAGGGATGATGTAGCCTGTCTTAGGCTCCGTGTGCTGCATGCTCTGGTTCCTCTGATCAAAGGCAGACATGGCCCTTCTTTAGCAAATTGAGGAGGACTGTGGGAAAAGGCTTCTTCCAGGGCTTCTACAAGAGGCCACTGACCACTGTCAAGGAGTAGATGACACAGTGGGGCTGGAGAAGCTTGATTAGGACTGAAAGAACAGGGAACACAAACGTGTAGGTTTACTGCCAAAATTCCAAATCAGAATTAAACTACATTAATGACAGGAACAAGCAAATAAATCAGTTCTCACAGTTAACCATGTTGCCCTTTTGATGCTGAAAGGTAAGGAATCCACCAGATACCTAGTTGGTAGAAGCTGAGAAAATTGGCATTGGTAGATAAAGCAGCACTATGGCAGCACTAAAAGCTTTCTTATAAAAACCTGGACTTTCCTTTTATCTCTCTACCTCATTTTTACAGACCTGTAAGGGAGTAAAATGCAAGAATATTTTCTGCCTCAGAATAGCCTGCTCCCACATGACTGATGCACAAATACATTAAAAATTGTTATGAGGCTGAAATAAACTTTTCAAAATAAAGCATTTTTAAAGGTTCATAGAAAAAAATCTGGCCTTGAAAGCAAGTTTTTCTTGCTGATGCTGAGTAGCCTGTGTTAACAGGATGCCACAAAAATGCAGTGGCAGCTTTGCTTTTAGATCTTAAAATCCACAATATGCATAGATCATTTGAAACTCCAAACCAAAGCTTTGGGACATCAGGACTGAGATGGCTTTATTGCTCTTTGCGTGGTTTTTTGACAAGCTCCCATCACCATGGTCCAAAAACTGTCACAAACCATAGATAATTTTCCACCTTTCCTTCTCATTTCTCCTGTCACTCTTCCTCTTTTTATCCTTTGATAGGTCTGTTATTTTTCTTGCTTTCTAGCCCTGCAATAGTGATTGCTTATCTTTTTCCTACAGTCCATCTGCCTCTTTTTCAATCATCAGAAAATTCATCTCTAAAATCCATACTGCAGGGCCAAACCTCTAATGCTTCTCATTTCAGACACAGAAACCTCAGACTTATCTGTTGAACACTCTCCCCTCTTTTCCTCTACCCAAAATATTACAGCTTAAATCACCTTCTAACCATGAGTGAACTGGGGCAAATGAAGGATTTCAGTCTATTACATGAAAAAAAAAACCCAAAACAATTAGACAATCAAAAATTATTGGTTTATGCCTAAGAAATGCTTGTTTTCTGCAGCTTTAACCAAAACTAAATTTATGTGATTTTCGTGATGAAGTTATTTGATCTGAGGTTGAACTATTTTTTATAACCAAATTGTTGGAATTCTCAGGGTTTCTGCACAGAGTTTCTAACATCACAAATGTGCCTTTTTCTAGTTGAAAAAAAATAATGAAGTTACTTGTCCAATTTCACTCAGGTGTATTCCTCTCCCACTGCTGAGGTGTCCCAGCTTCCCTGCAGTTCCTTGGAAAGCCCAGTTCTGCCTTTCTGTCTGTGAGGAGAGATTTGCCTTCATGAATCTTGCCTTCATGTCTCTTCCCCAAGCATTAATCAGAGGGTGACCACCACACACAAGCCCCTCATAGCCTCCAGCTCTGCCATCACACTGTGCACCCCTTGTCCTATTGTTGCCCTCTCCTTTTCAAAACTCGTTGCTCTCCCCTTTCCCTGTCATTTCCACCAAACAGCACTGCATGTCCAGGCTCCTCCAAGTTACTTCTGAGAGCCAACATCCATAAATGCATCCTGCACGGCCTTCCCAAGCTTGTCCAAACATTCATGAAATTACTGTTTCATTTAAAATCTAAAATTCCTTCATTTAGGTGAGGGCTATTGCAATATAGGTCTGTTTAATAACATTAGATTTTATTGCAACCTGTTTACTATCTGAATTTCAGGGCTGTCTTCCACATCATCTGCTGCTTTATCTCATGTCAGACTTGTGTTTTCATAATCTCATTCTTCCACTAAAAAGGTATTTCCCAAAAACTCTGTTTTGGACATTTTTTTTTCCGCTTACACTATGTCTAGAGCCACGCATTGCTCTGTCCCTTACATCCTTTCCCCTGCAGCCTTTCCAACACATCCCATACTGTTGGAGTGCCCAGTCCCATTTTTTCCCCCAAAAATCCCAAAACGGGGTCGTGGTGGGATGTGAAGGGGCAGAGGGCAAATCAGCCACAGAGGGAACAGACCCCTAATTATCCAGGGAAGATGCAGAACACATCCAGCATCAGAAGCCCAGATCCACGTGCCTGTCATGGACAAGCAGCTACAGCTCTTAAAGTCACTTACAGATAAAGTGTTTAGATGGCACATTTTCACGATAAACAGAAACGGATAATATATACGACTTTGAAGGACATTATCTCAGGGACAATTAAACTTGACAGTGGCTCTGTCAGCTCTTTTGCACTGCCAGGGAGACATTGACCCAAGCTTTAGAGAGACACTTCAAGTTTTCAACACCTCCCCTATAATTTTTTCCCCCACGTCTGAATAATCCCAGGAAATGCTGGGCAGCTGGGTGGATGGGCAAGGCTTCCTGCTGCGGGGAAGGCACACCAAATCCAGACAGGCTGGGCAGTTTGGGAGCACAGCATCACACCCAGCACACGCTCACCTTCTCAGCGAGGCCAGCGGTGCTCCCTCTCCCCAGAGCCGGGCTGAATCTCGCTGCTGCCGGGGTGTCCAGAGGCGGCGGGATGCGCAGCAGGGGACAGGGGACAAGGGAATGAGGATGATGAGAGCGCTGGCAGGGACCTTGCCCCAGAAGCAGCCACCTGCCCCCGACCCTGCAGGGGCTGGGAGCTCCTGCACACCCTCCTTGCTCAGCTCACTTCTGCGCTCCTTCCCCGCTGTCCTCACCAGACTGGCTTTGACTTTTCCCAGCATTGCTCTTCTGGGTTATTTCTCATGGAAATGATCTTTCTGCTAGCTCGGCTCCCATGCCCTTTCCTGAACCCAGACTTCCCGATCTCCCTTTGATGCTCATAACTGAGAACAGTTTAGAAGGATTCTTTCTCCATCACACCCTCTTAAAACAAATTTTGCTTTTATTCTGAATTTTCAAATTCTGTTTGTTGCTGAACTGATACTGATATGTTCAAAAACCACTTCCTTGTATGTGCTGTGAGAGTTGAAGTTATTTTCCGAGGACAACATGAAGTTCTTCTTTGTCTAAAAGTTTAAAAACAAACTATAGCTGAATCTTGTTAAAAAAAAATTAGAATATATGAGGCGTTCACACATTGCAGGTTTAGCTATTATTTGTAGCAGCCATTTCCACTTCCACATCTTTACATTTCTAATGAAGTCTTTGTTATTTGCTACATCTTTCAAAAGTATTTTTTTTTTCTAATCACGGTTCTTGAATAATAAATACGGCATTTAATTTTTTTCCAGTGAAAATTACCAAGTTGACATCAGCCTCAAGGTGACTGCTATTGCTTTAGAAACTTGGAGGTATAATTCAGCTTTGGTGTTATATGAAAATTATAAACTCAGGTATAAAATCCTTCTCTGTAATTGCTCCCTTGCTAATGTTTAATCTTAGACAACAAAAAGATATCACAGGTTACTATGGCAACTCCCCAGGGAGCATCCTTCTTTATTTCAGCTCCAGGATCCTGTACAGGAAAACAGAAAAATGCCCTCAAAAGCGAAAAGATTTTATCATGGGCTGCTTGTTCTTGGCCTGCCATCAGATGAGAATTTAAAGGTCCTATCCAGTGCAGACCTTTTTCAAGAGAGGTGACTGAAATGTCCAATCTGAACTTCTGCAGAACTGGGGCTATGGACACTCAAAGCGATCTTTGATGAACATTTTAAGGTCTAAGAACTGACTAGAAGCTGAATTAATAGAGAGAAGTGCAGCACAGAACTGATCAGCTAGCAAAGTCTGCTTAAACCAGAGCCATGGAGAACTAACCTGGTAGGGAGTGTACCTTTGCTTTTCTTATGCAGTGTTTTCCTTAAAGTTTTGTAAAGTTCTTCTGCCAAGTCAATTTTTTTTTGCTGGAAATTATGAATTCAAATGCCAATACATTTGGATCAAATTTACTGAGTATTATCAGATGTGTTTACGCACACATCAGAATTGGAAATGCTGCAAGAGCTCACAGCAGAATTTTTAATAGCAGCTACACTGATTTCTGATCTGGACTCTCAAAAGGACTGAGGTGTCATTCACAAGATTACAAAGGCAGAAATAATGCTGAGTGCGTTCCACTCCCTGCCAAGAGACAAGTAACCCCTGCTCTGTAAGAAGGGTTTGAACTAACTTGCCAGCTGAGTGTTTTGTCCATGGCTACAGACCACTCAATTTCTCAAAAATGTTTCACTATACAAAGAATTAAATATTAATTGGAATCAAAGCCTTTTCCCCCATCCTACCTGCACACTTTATACCAGGCTGCTCAGCTGACTTTGCTGTCCGTCTTCTTGGAGATTGGTTCTAGAAAGGATCCGGTGGGAAGGAGTTTGTGATCCCAGACACACTCATATAATATGCTCCATGCTCCATGCTGGGGTGCAAGAGGTCACCATCCGGTGATGAGTTGAAAGCCAGGGGGAAGAGCAAGGTATGAACTGCTGCCATGAAAATTTTTCAAGAAGGACACTGAAGACCCCATACCAGCCCCCTTTCTATTAGACAGTGGCATGTGCCTGCAGTAAATGTCAACCCTTTCCATCCTTTGTTTTTGGGATAGAAGATCTGGTAAAGCACCTGAAGTCAAAATAATTTGTGTGTGGGTTTTTTAGTAAAAAGTATGCTATATTCCCAAATCTTTGTTTGATAAAACCAAAAGCATCTGCTGCCACTTTCTACCATGCCAAGCACACCTGTGCTTTTGAAATGCCAGCCTCTCTTCATGTCAGTGCAGGCTGGTCTCACCACACACTCATCCACTGTTCTCCAGGACATTAAGCCTAGTCACTAAAAAGACTTTTGCATATCTGAGTACTCTTGAATCATCTCCTGACCTCAATAACTGGGTAGGGAGTACAAACGATGTTTTCTCAGTTTCTGAGGCAGTGAAGCGTCTGGAGGGAGAGGTGGTGATATCTCAGCAATGTATTCTGCCCAGGAAGAGACAGTCAGCGGTGTGAAAATCAGTAATGAAAATCTCCAGATCAGTTTTTTTTCAGACAGATAAATGGCTCTAGTGACACACCTATGCCATTACCTATTGGTACTAATTGTCCTTCCAGGGACACTATCGCAGTGCTGCTGCCAGTGTGCCTCAGTGTAACCCTCACAACATACAATGTCGGGCAAATCACCATCCCTGCATTCGCCTGTCAGCACTGGGTCAGCTGAGAGCTGAAATGAAAGGTGGAAATAACGACTTTCATACCTTTCCTCTGATCCTAATTTTATTTTAGACATTGGGTAGGTCATCATTTCCTCAGGTTCTCAATGAGTTTGGGATGCTGACTTTCTGATGCAAGCTGTCAAGAGAATTTAGTTCTTCCTTGTAAAGTGCCTTGAACACGAAAGCATGACAGCAAAGAAGCCCTACACACCACTCTTTTTTATGCCCCTGATTTTAATATGCACATGGTTTACAGGATGAAGCAAAATGTTTTGCTACTGCTAGTGACATCTTACAGACATGTCAGGCTTTGTGTTGTTCCACCTTAGATCTCATTCTCACTTTGCTTGCTTTGTACTTTAGCTATGAATATTAAAAAAAAAAATCATCAAAACCCATGTGCAGTCTCTTGGTCAACTCTAAGCTGTTTCCTGTCAATCCTGTTCCTGTGTGTTGTGCCTCTGTGAGCCTTGCCAACAAAAACCAGCCCAGTTACCATGTCACTCTCCTAGTTCTGTCTGAACAGATCAAAATTTACAGAGCACTCCATGGTGCTGAAACAGCCTGTGGTTCACTGTTGAGCAAATACTAGAAGAAACAATCACTGGTGCACTTGTTTCTGTTCTGGGGGCACGGGGCAGAGCTGACATTGCCCCTGGAGGAGCCCTCTGGCCTTTCTGTACATAGAGACAATTTGGAAGGGTACAGTCACCTCAGTGTGCCATGTGTGAGCATGGGGTATCCCACATGGCCTCTCTGGGACACCCTGAGAGGCAGACCTGCCAGCAGGCTGTGCTGGACACGCCTTCCCTAATCTCTGATATCCACAAATCCCAAACAGCAATGGGCACTAGTGCTCAGGAAACAGACTTGAGCCCCCTTGACCTGTCAGCCAAGTGATGCTTCAGCCCTCCCCAGTGCTCTGATTAGGTCTCTGCTGGCTGCACTTGAGCTCTGAGGCCCTGCAAACAAGTGCAGTGTTTGGGAGTTGGGGGCATTTCAGCTCATTCTGAACACAGAGCAGCTCTTCCATGTGACAAGTCTCCCTAGGTGAGAGGAAAAGTCAGTGGCTCCATTTCTGATTGACAGGGAGAAAATTAAGGGTTCAGGCTTGTTAAACAATCTCTAATAGTGATTTATGGGGTCCTGTACATTTTAATCTAACAAAAAAAATTTAAATCATCTAATTAGCTAAGTGTGTAATCCTGTATATTAATTGTCTATTAGCCACTTCTTAATTATAATGGAATGCTTATCAAATAACATGTGATGGCCACGTAGCACCAATTTAAGTCATTATCAGACCAGCTCCTACTTTAATAAGGATCTGTTTAACTGGAGTCTAATAATTTCATTTTATTTTAAAAGCTCTACAGAAGACGAAGGAATCACCTTAAAAAAATAGTATTCCATTAGGACTTTCTAGACCATTTACTGTAAACAACACTACATGAAGAATCAGAAAACCAAAGTAAAAAATCCAAGGAACTATCAAGGAACCTGGAAACCCAGATCTTGTGTTTAAATTTGTCCAGGAGCTCCTTGCTCATACACACAGGCCTTCCAGTATTTTTGTTTGACTTCCTCTTTGTTGGGATGCATCACTCCTGAGCTTGGAGGAGATGATCCCTGATTATTAACCAACCTTTCTGAGCCCATCATCCTTCCAGGGTATTCTACCAAGCAGATCCCTGAAGAGATCAAATTCTGCTTTCCCAAAGTCCAGACGAATTTGTTGTGTGCTCTCCTCAATGTCCTCAGTGCTCCAGCTCCATAATTTTGTGGTCACTGTGGCCAAGGCTGCCCTTGAACTTCACATTCCTCATCAGATACTCTTGTTGGTGAAAACAAGGTCCAACATTAACACCTCTCCTCATTGACTCCTCTATCACTTGTGATGACTTAAGTTTTAGCTTTNCCAAGGTGGATCCTGGAGGCCTTTCAATAAATACCTACATTATACTCTAGCTCTGTCCAGCCTCTGTTACAGGTCAGCTTTCCCAAGGCATCACTTGGAGAAGGAAGTTATTATCAGCCCATTCCAGGAATGTCCTGGATGGTTTATGTCCTGTTGTGTTGTTCCCTCAGGAGATACCCGGGTGGTTGAAGTTCCCTATAAGGACCAGGGCTTGTGAACATGAGATAACTCCTACCTGTCAACAGAGGAACTAATCCACTTCCTGGTCAGGCAGCAGACCCCTACTATAATGTCACTTGTCCCTGCTCTCCCTTTAATCCAGACCCATAAGCTCCAAGGTGGCACCTGATCCATCCCCAGGCAGAGCTCCATGCACTCCTGCTGATCATTGACATGGAGGATGACACTTCCTGCTCGTCCTAGAGAAGCNGCTTTCCCAAGGCATCACTTGGAGAAGGAAGTTATTATCAGCCCATTCCAGGAATGTCCTGGATGGTTTATGTCCTGTTGTGTTGTTCCCTCAGGAGATACCCGGGTGGTTGAAGTTCCCTATAAGGACCAGGGCTTGTGAACATGAGATAACTCCTACCTGTCAACAGAGGAACTAATCCACTTCCTGGTCAGGCAGCAGACCCCTACTATAATGTCACTTGTCCCTGCTCTCCCTTTAATCCAGACCCATAAGCTCCAAGGTGGCACCTGATCCATCCCCAGGCAGAGCTCCATGCACTCCTGCTGATCATTGACATGGAGGATGACACTTCCTGCTCGTCTCCACACCCCGTCCTTCCTAAAGAGCCTGTATCCCTTCAGTCCAACTCTCCAATCACAGAATCCACCCATTACAGCCCTGAAGGCATGCAGTTCTCTAATTCCTGTGGTTTATTCCCCATTCTGCTTGCATTCAATAGAGACCTTTAAGCTGGGCCCCCCATTAAGCTGACTTACTGTCTGGAGGGGCTGGAATCACACTGTGCTGCTCTTCAGGTGCTCTGCTGCTGACCTGCTGGCTCTCCAGCTCTGAGCATCTCTGGCTGGCACTGGCATCACATTAGTAGGAGTGGGATGGATTGAGGTTCCCCCCCTGGCAACATTAGTTTAAAGCCCCCTTCACCAGCCTGGCAAGTCTATGGGCAAAGACGCTCTTCCCCTTCTCTGGCAGATGAACCCCATCAGCTCCCAGGAGATCAGGTTTCTCAAAGAGAGTCCCATGATCTAAGCAGCTGAACCTCTGGTTGTGGCACCAGTGCTGTAACCATCCTAAAATTTTATATGGACTCCTCCCCCTCTGCCCTTTCTGATTACTCATGCGTCATCTTCCAAGAAATTTTGAAATAGCTTACTCGGAGTTGTATCCATGTTCTAATGGGCAAACAGTGCTGAGTACATCTCTCTCAATCCTTACAGGCATGCAAGAA
>VYZR01047838.1:1703-40283 GCA_013400675.1 Oxylabes madagascariensis | reverse complement strand
CCCAAGGCCGTCCCCCCCCAGCCACACCTGAGGACAACAAGCCTGCAGAGCTGTGATCAGCCAAGAATGTGCTCCAAGGGTAGCAAAGAGACAGCATTCCCCAGTAGCTTGCTGGTTTGTGCTTGCATACAGCAGGATTTCAAGTCTTTGAGGTGTTGTCAAATATTGTTTTCCTCCCAGACTTTTATTAGACACTAGATTATAGAGTGCCCTGATAGGTTTGCATGAAGGACATTGTGAGATTGACTGACAGACTGACGGGATAAATATGTCAGGAAAACATTCAAAATTTACTTTTGGCAGAAGTAAAAAAAAAAAAAAAAAACAAAAAAACGTGGAAAGCCTTCCAAATCTTTCTGCAAATAGGCTTTCCCACAGATTTAATGGGGAAAATAACTGTGCAGATTCTGAAACCCTACTTTGAATCACATTAGTGATTTAAGATGCTCCAGCATTCTCTACATCATATGAACTTCAGACTTTATTTCCCAGACGCTGCTAATAACAAGCCCTATAATTAGGTATCTGTCCCTTGCAATCAGCACTACAGCTTTCTGTTCATAGGAGAAAAATTGTAGGGTGGGAGCATAGGAAAGATGTCACTGGTGTAGTGTGGCTGGCTAATGGATTCAAGAACATTATTAGGTATGTAGCATGCTAATAAAAGTGTTCTGTCTGATTGAACCCACACAAGTTTTGGGTGCAAGCTCATTTTCTCAGACTCCAGTAGTTAAGTAACAGATTTCTTCTGATTTCCTCCTCCCCTGTACCCATGAGCCATTTGCCTGGATGACTGGCCACAGACTGTTCCTGCTCATTAGGCAAGATATTCTTTTGAAGTTTGATACAGCAAGATGATGTAGAGAGGCATGATGGAGAGATGTAGCCTAGGGATTTACCCTCCTATTTTACTCTGTTTTTTATTTTGCCCATGCAGTTTACTGGTTTCTGTTCTTTGACTTGAAAAGAAGAGCCCAAGCATGTCAGCAGGCAAAAATCAGACTGTAACTTGAATATCTTGGAAAGCTTTGAGAGGCAGCAACAAGGAGGTTTCAGTGTAAAATATTGGCCTGTTGAAGTCACAACAGCATCAAATGCGTGAGGTATTTTACATCCAAAGTTAGAGACATTTTGCTAGTCTTATCACAACCATTAGAAGCAAAAGAGTGAAAATTCATCTGATTACACTGCCTACAGTAAGGCAAAAGTCTGCTGCTCACTGCATCGCACTGTTGAGATCACTGCAACTCCACAAGCCATTCTGGTGGAGATCCTCTGGACCCCATTTTATGTCTGGAGAAGTAAATTTCCCCACCAACTTGTCTCTGACCACATTTTAAAAATTAATTTAATGCCAGTGCATCCCATTCTTCACTCCAGCAAAACTGCCTTTGGAGAAAAGGAATGACAGCTCCCAGACATAATTTTCTGCCCAGTACTTGCCCGAGAGTCTCTTCATCTCTGAGATTTCCAAAGCCAGGAGGGTTACTTTCAGGGACACACATATTAAAATTAATGCTAAATCCAAAGGACTGCATGCTGCGGGGCTTGATTGGATTTGGACAAGAATGTCACTTTCTAAAGTCAACCTGCATGTAAATCATTTTTTTTTCCACCACCTAATCATGATTGTGAGAACGTAAATCATGCGAATTACAATGAGCGGAGTTGATGAATGTGAGCCACAGGAGCTCCAACTTCAATCCCCTCCGAGGTCACCACTGGAGAAAGTCCCTTCCCTAGGGATTTTCTACTGCCTGGCACATTCCCTCCTTAGCCACAGTCTAGTGAGGGAGATGAGAAGTACACTGCCTTTGCTTCTGTTTTGTCTATAACCTGCCTCTCCTTCTAATGGGAAAATGAAGCCCAGTAAGTGTCTGTAAAGGTTTCCTGTATTTTTTCTTCATTCACTTACAACCAGGCTCTTAATAATTGGATATAAAGTGAAAATCCTCAGGAGCACAAGAGTGGAGTCTGCAAGTGCATGGGAATTCAGTCCTCTCAATATTTATGTTTAGCATTAAATACTTCATGCAAAAACAATGACTTTGACTCCCAAGGCCTTCCCTCTCTTATCTCAAAAACTGTTCGTACACATGCTGCAGGATCCCTATGCAAATATAAAAAGGGGATTAAGTTGTACGTGTAGTAAATCCTGTTTTTACACTAAATAGGCAAGAGCTAACAGAGGGCCTTTGGATTAAAAATAGGTCCCTGTTTGCTGAGCAGACTAAAGTATTCTTACCTCTGGCTTCCCTGCCATGCCAGAATTGACTTTTTCCTGGTGAGAAATTAAAGTGAATTATAAAATCTATAGTGTATTAGAGGTATGTTCTGTAAAATAAATGATTTTGATTTAAGTAACTGTATATTAGGGAACGTCCCCTGCCTCCACAAAACCACTCCTTGTTTTGCAATGGGAATCTGTGCCCCAGCCCATGCATGACAGTACCATTGCATAAGAAACTTCCATGCCCTTAAGGGAATATTGGGAACACAAGGTAAAAATTGACTCACAACTCTCGGAGTAGGAGGTGAGCACTGCCCCTGGCCCCAGATATCATCTTTGACCATCTGGTGTTTTCTCTCCACCCTTTGCAGCAGGACCCAGAGGGAGGAAACTCCTCAAGTCCCACCGGTTCAATTGTTACTTCTAGGACCGCACACCAAACACACTGGCATTTTGGTTCCATTTTTATGGCTTGTCCCGTGATGAGGAAAATTGGGCTGCAGCTTTATCTGAAGGACACAGAAAGCAGAGGGCTAAGCAGGCAGCCCGGCTGCATGACTGCTGACCTGGTCATGTGGTTTTTTGTTTCACTCATTTTCATTTGTTCCCTTCAAACATTTTTAAAAACACCAAAACACTGCTGAGCACAAGTCACATTCCTCTCTCTGACTCTTGTGAGACCAACCCCTGGGTCCTCAATGAGCATGGTCGCTGGAGTGGAAAATACCCCACAGAGTCTGTGGAGGGACTTCAAGGAACTGATTGCAGAGGGTAAAGCACAGCTGGAGGAAGCAGAGATGGAGCCACAACTTCCTGATAGCACCAGTACATCTCACAGCTGGACTCAGACAAGCATTCCCTTTAAACTTTCCTTTCCTTTCCTTTCCTTTCCTTTCCTTTCCTTTCCTTTCCTTTCCTTTCCTTTCCTTTCCTTTCCTTTCCTNNCCCTTCCCTTCCCTTCCCAGAAATCTCTGAGAGAAATGTAGAAGCAGTTTTTGCCCAAGTCATTAGCCTTTGCAACTTCCCCAAGCCCTTTCATCTCAGACACTCAGCTGCCAGAATAAGCAGGAACCTTATTTCACCTCTGGATGGTAGCAAAAAAAGGACACATATACAAAAGACCTAAACCCAACAATCTGGAGAGCCCTTTTTGGGGACAGCAAGGGTTACTGACACTCTCCATGCCCCAGCACCAGCAGATGGATAGGATGAGGATGTTGGTGTGCTGCGGCCCATGGGGACAGCTCATGCCAGAGAAGGCTCAAGATGCAGCACACAGCCAAAAACAACAGCAAGGAACACTTGGGTGGAACCTGTCTGTTATAAATAAATTGATGTTTCTGGGGGGTTGATTCTTAAAGAGTTTGTTATAAAAGAATTGATGTTTTGGGGGGGAATGATTGTTTAAGTAAGGGGAGTTGAGAGTTGTGGGTCTGTTGTAAATGTTGCAGTGTAGACACTGGGTTGGGATAAGAATCAATGTGGTGAACTTGGAGAAAAAGGGAGAACATTCTAGAAGATGACGTTGTGAGGGTGACTTCGGCGTCTCGGACTGCGATGGTGAGGAGAGTTGGCCAATCACTCGACACCCTGAAGGAATGATTGGACTAGAATGCCTCTCGTTAAAGACCAATGGGAGCTCTGGAAACCGACCAATCAGACGAGGGATCCAAAATGGACCAATCACGGACTGAAAGAGGGTATAAAGGCTGCCCTGGGGCACTGCCCCAGGTCCTCCTGTGGAACTTTGTGTCCAAGGGAGCACCTGCTGTGTTACACTGTTACTGTTTCTGTTTCTCCGGCTTGTTGTGGGGAGCCTGGGCTTATCCTGGGCTTCCGCTCTCAGTGGTTAATTAATAAATGAGTTGGCTTTTATTCAAAAAAGTCTCAGCCTTATTTACAGCGCTGTCCACCATGACTTAGATCCTGAGATACCCAGGCTCTCCTTTAGGAGAAGCACAGAAGGGCGGCTCACCCACCTCCCCTCAGGACTTGCCAGGGACAGGGTGCCTCAGGTGCTGGCAGTATGATTCTTCCTCCAGACAAGCTCTCAGGCTGGTGTCCCACTTCCAGCACGCCAGGCAGGCGTGACATCTCTGGATGTGATCTCACACATCCTCCACCACTGCAAGTCCCTGTCCCCTCCACCCCCCAGCCCTGGCCAATCTCCCACAGCCCCAACGAAGTACCTAGGAAGGGCTGCAAGCTGGCAGGAGCCTCCACCTCCTTGACTCAGAAATGTGGTGTGGCAATGTGGGAACTATGGCAACGGAATCCCCACAGAATCCCCACAGAACCCCAACGGAACCCCAGCGAATCCCCAGCGGAACGTGTGGGGGTCGGGGGGCCAACAGCCCAGCAAAACAGTGAGAAGAAGAGTCCCAACAACACCCAGGGACACTAAGGACAAAAAGGGTGCCCCAGGGACCGCCCGGCCAACAGATCTCTTCCTGCCTTGTGGACCTGGATATTCCTGCCCAAAGAGGTATGGCTGTTCTGTGACACCTGTGCAGGGTTTGATGGGGACAAAGCTTTTTGTGGGGTCATCAGATGCTGCTTTACCATTTATCCCCCCTATGTTGAATCCAATTTTGCTATTTTCCTTTCCTAGTTTCCCTTTCATCTGGGACATGACAACCAAACCCCTGATGGAAAAAAAACCCATCCTGTATGGGAGTTAGGAAGGAAGGAGGAGGAGGAAGCTGCAGAATGCCCCAAGGGCCATCGCTTCCCCGCAGCAGGCAGGGGTAGAGATTCAAGAGTGCTCCCCTTTTGCAATGCAGGACATGAAGAAGGAGAGACCGTTCTGGCCAAAGTCCTTTGTGTGGATGATAGGATCAGGTCCTGCAAGCCAAAATGAGGAAAAATGTCTCTACCTGCAGTTTGCTGCAGTGCTAGAAATCAAAACCACAGCCAGCAGTAACGTCAGCTCTGTGTTACCTAGAGCCAAACTCAATAAATCCCTGGCATTGCTGTCAGATGAGTCCTTTACTCTTCCAGAGCATGAAAGAGACGGGACTACTGGCAGTTAATCGGGGATTTCTGTGCTGTCAGACAGTCTAACTTCAGACCACTTCTTGTGTCTCACGCCACAAGTCCCAGTACACACACTAACAACGGTGATTTATGGCTGGAGCTGCTTTGCTTTACTGTGTAGTGTAATTGCTGTGCTCTTGAAGTGCCAGGCTTTCTGAAGAGCATTCCTGGGCTCCAGCTCCTCAGCTGTGTCCTGTCTGCTCTGTGGCCCTGGCAATGGCATCTGCCAAAGTCAGGTTTTAAATTCCAACAGTAGAGGTTGGCAGTCTGATTCTGCATACCCCTCTTAAACTGTTTATGCTTACATGTTACAGATGTGATTTTTTCTGACTTGCCAGAATAAATGGGTTCCATTCTCAGTTGTGGGTGTTTCTGGTTGCAAGCAGAGGCAGCAGATTCTCATCCCTGCACCTGCAGAACTAGCATGATCTTTAAAACCTTGAGGCCGAATGAATTCTCTGGGGCCTGGATCATCACATATTTGCCATATATTTTTGTATTTCCATAAGCCTACTAATGGCCACTGCATGTTACAGAGAGGTAATCAGCCACCCAGCTGGAGCCAATGTCACTTCTATGGTGAGACCCAGGCTTTTTAAATGGGTTCCATTCTCAGTTGTGGGTGTTTCTGGTTGCAAGCAGAGGCAGCAGATTCTCATCCCTGCACCTGCAGAACTAGCATGATCTTTAAAACCTTGAGGCCGAATGAATTCTCTGGGGCCTGGATCATCACATATTTGCCATTTATTTTTGTATTTCTATAAACCTACTAATGGCCACTGCGTGTTACAGAGAGGTAATCAGCCACCCAGCTGGAGCCAATGTCACTTCTATGGTGAGACCCAGGCTTTTGGATGCAGCCCTTCAAATGGAAATACACTGCTGAGTATTGCTGGCTCTGCCAGTGCTTACAGGACTGGTAGGATGCAACAGGCACAAGAGCTGCACAACAGGAGACCACTCAAGAGTCTTCTGTGTGATTTACAGCCACCAATTGCTTTCCAAACATCTTTCAAAGTGCAAAGTACAGAAACAGAGTTATTTTGGGAGATTGTTTTCTCTACAAGAGTTGTGGTTATAACTCAGAATTTGGAGACCTACTATGGACACAGCTGCAATGGCAGAAATAGATGAAAAAACCTGCTTGCTTTTAATAAATAAATGAAACAACCTGCTGGTTTGTTTGGCAACTAAAGTCCATAAATGTGTTGAGTTTTTTTAGAGAGAGAGATATATTCTATTGCATTATGTTATATATATGAATGTATATAATGTGCATAATAATAACAGTACTGTGTGTATAACGTGCACACTGCTCTGAGTCTGTAAGTATATACATACCTATATGTATGCATAAACAAACATATCTGCCTCTTTGGCATTTAAGAGAGTGTGAAGTCCACCACCCCAGTCTGCCCTTGGTGGGTGGTGTTAAGCTGTAGCTATGAACATCACAGCACCCGTGGTGCCAGCAGGTCCCTCTGCCCCAACAAAATGGGGAGACTGCAGTGATGCTTTACTGGAGACCCCAGTCCCTACTGGACCATGGGTCTGACAGCTCCTAACATCAGCTATTGCATTGGAAAGTTCTGCCAGAAAGTCACATTAAATAAAGTTGAGGCACCATCAGATGCCTTTCATTGCAGTGGACTATAAACTAGGAGATTATAAATCCCACAGGATCAAGTAGGCATTGCTTAGAGGGAAAGATTCCCTCTACAAGCACAAATATCTTGAAGACTGAGATGGAAAGCAGAGGCTGAATAAACTCTTATTTACACAATATTCTCTCCAGACCTGCTGTGGTGCAGAAATTCCACTGCAATGTCTGTGTATGGATGTCTCTCTAGTCTTGTGTACACAGCACTCTTTTCCTTTTTGGTTTATGTGCAGGGGTCTTACAATGGGAATTAATTTAGTTGACATTTTGCAGTATGACACAGGGTTTAATTCTCACTTGATGGCATTGCACTCTCTGTCTTCTGCCTCTGCCTGGGGAGTTACAGATGTGCAAATAAAACCATTTCCCCAAGATGATCCTACAGGGAAGGAGTCATCTCTTTTGCAGCATCCTGCAGAGCTGCCTGGGATATTGGGTCCCACTAGGTGCTGTCAGTGAAAGAGCTTGACAATGTTTTCCTGGCCATTCATCCCCCAAGTGGGGGACCCAACCAAAGGGATGTGGTCATAGAAAGGGTCAGGTCAGCTTGATTCTCAATGGGGGATGATAGGAGAGCTCAGAGTAAGGAAAACAAGACTTTGATGGTGAAGCTGGCAGATGTGATGGCAATACCCACGTGGGGCTGGGCAGCTCCATTTGCCAGCCTCACTTTGCTCAGGGAAGTGCCACAGGATGGGGATGGCAGGGGGTACTGCTGTGGCCTCCCCTGGACATATCCAGGTGGCTGTGTCTGAGACCACAGGAGTGGGGGGCTGTGAGATGAAGAATGACAGCAAGAGCTAAAGAAATATCAGGGCAACGGTACTAGGGAGGCAATTCCACTGTTATTAACACAAACACAGCCATCGTTTTTCCTTTGTCTCCTGATGAATCAGAGGAAATTGCCTCCCGAGCCCTTCGCCTTCCAGCTACTTCAGCTGTGTTTTGTTTCTCTAAGATTCAAATATTCTGACTAGATTTCAGCATATTATTATGAGAACAGAAGAGCTATAGAGAAAGTGAAGCTTCACAGAGGAAATAGCCACTAAATGTTGCTTTGAATTCTCTTGCTTTTTATGGCAAACTCTGATGTCAGGGACAGATATGGCTTTGGAGAAGATGTGTTGCAGTGCTGCAGATGTGTTTGTGAATACTTAGTGACAATTTCCTGTGACATTATAGTGGGCAGCTTGCCATCATCTATGAGATTTTTAAGCCTGCCATTTTGATGTCACTGATTCTTTTATTTGATGCTAGTCCCCATGAACTATGAGTTTACAAAACCAAGAGCACTCTTCTTTGTGTGCCCATCCTATCTGACCAGATTAGCAAAATGTTCTATTTGCATTTTGCAAAAATATTGGACTTCAAAAGAAGAATATGCATCAGGTCAAGTGAAAAATGTGACAGAATGGCTCATGATGGAGAGGGTGAGGCAAACTTCCAAAGCAGGAATATTTAATTTTGGCACTTTCAAAATGTGGCATTCCATCTCTCTAATTTGCCATGGGCTTTTTGTTTCAAACATTTCTTCTGATGAAAAGAAGCATGCAAAAAAACAAAACAAAACAAAACAAAACAAAACAAAACAAAAAAAAAACAACAAAAAAAAACAAAACAAAAAAACAAACAAAAAAAAAAAAAAAAAAAAAAAAAAAAAAAAAAAAAAAAAAAAAAAAAAAAAAAAAAAAAAAAAACAAAAAAAAACACAAACCCAATCCATATTTAGAGTTCAATAAAATACTTCATTTCATCCTCTTCAGTTTCTTTGAAAAGTTCAACATGAACACTCAAGTGCTGCATTCCTTCAAACTGTGCGGAAACAGCTGATCTGGGAGTTGTGCAGCTTTCATGTGCCAAGTGCCAAGAGAGGGTACTCTAAAAGCTGCTGTAATTCAGATTATTTGGTGAGACTGTCCTGAGGGGTGTGAAACCTCAGTCTGGCAGGTACTGTACAAGAAGAGAGACAGAAATTGTTTGTCCTGAGGGCTTTACCCTTCTGCTCTATGATTCCCATAGGGTCAGGTATATGTTTTTGAGTGGAGTGACACTGCGAGAATGGGATAATCCATTCAAAACATTCTTCCACCACTGGAAGAGTAGTTCTCCACACTTCTTGTATGAGGTGATTTTTCTCTTTTGTTTTGGAGAAGGTCAGGATAGGAAGGGTAACAAGGCAACATAAACAAGCTCTATATGAAGGATGAGATCCTGCCCTTGGGCACTGCTGCTGCTGCTGCATGGGGCCAGGCAGGGAGCTAAACCCTCAAGTTCATGGCTTGTGCTCTTCCACTGGGTTTGAGAAATGCTCAGCTCAGTTGTGTTTTTATTTATTCCAATTCCCCATTTTCAAGGTTGCAAGAGAAAATATATTGAAAGCCTTACTAATAATACATTATAAAACATCCTTTGAAACATTCATGAAGAGGAAGAGTTCAAGGAGAGCAGTCAGTGTTAAGCGATGGTGGTGTGCAGGGACACACGAGGGTGAAGCACAGTGCACAGACACAAGGCCAGGACAGCCCTTGCCACACAGACATTGCGAAAGTGGCACCAGCTTACCCCAGAGCAGAGCCCGAGCTTGCCCAGATCCATGCACTGCAATCCCAGGCAAATGACAATTACAGGGCATTGCAGCAGGGACACAGGTGGTCCTGAGTTGAAGGAAGACATGCCCAAAACAGCTGGGTTAGATTTGACTTCCAAACATAAGGTGGAGAAACACGATTATTACCCTCTGCTTGACACTGGTGAGGCACATCTGGAATGCTGTATCTTGTCTGGGGCTCCCCAGTGTGAGACACAATGTACTGGAGCAAAAGGTCTCCAAGACATGTAGAGGCTGGGGTTTATATGCACAAGAGGAGGTTGAGAGAAATGGGTCTGTTCAGCTTGGAGGAGAAAATACTCAAGTACCTCTCATTGCTGCCTGAAGCTGCCAAATGAGATGGTGAGGACAAAACAAACTTCTCAGAGCTACGCTGTGGTGGGATAAGGGGTGACAGATACACACTGGAGTATGGGAAATTCCAATTAAATATTAGGAAAAATATTTTCAGCGTAAGGGTGGTTAAATATTGGAGTTGGAAAGGTTGTAGAACCTTAGCTTCTGGAAATTCCTAAAATTTGCCAAGGCAAAACCCTAAGGACTCTGATCTAGTAGACTTGCTTTGAGGAGAGTCCTGGACCCTGGTGACCTCCAGAGGCACCTTCCAGCCCTGCTTGTTCTACAGCTCTGTAACCACAAAATCTTGACAGGGAAAGTAGAATGACAGCAGTACAAAGATCAGCAGAGCTAATGACATAGAGGTGTCTTAAAGTATGATTAAGAAGCAAAGGTATCTTAAAAGTCTGTTACAAATGTTCATGAAAGAATTGTCCATGAAAGGCAGAAATGACAGACTTTTCCAAAACTAGCTTCCTAAATAGATTAAAATTAAGAAACATAATTAGATTACATGATAATAAGATGCTTTGTGTCCAGCAATTAAGGATACAGTGTAAACCTGGGGTCTTTACAATCAGGGGTTGCCAGCTAATCTAGACCAAAGAGTAGTAAGAGAAACCTTTGAGGGTCTTCCTGGGTCATTTGCAATCGGTTTTCACCATTACCTGGATCAGAAGGAAAGTTGCAGAAAACTGAAAAGAAAATTATCCCAAGAGAAGGATAAGAGGAGAATTAAAGGTCATCCTTAATGTGAATTCCACGCAGAGTTAGGGAACATGGCTTTTGCCAGACCAACTAATTCAGTGATCTCTTTTAATGAGATATTTTATCAGTTTGATTGACAAAGGTGAAAATACTGATACCCCATACATGTGCTTCTCTGTAGCACTGGAGTTTGTTGTGTCAGGCACTTGTATTACACAGGCAAACCAGCTTAGCCTTGTGGATTCAAACACACTAAACATCGTGTCTCAGAGTTACGGCCTTCAATACGCAAAAAATGGTAACAGAGGACCATTGCCAGAGCACCTCAGGAACAGCCCTGGCTGGGACCTTGCCTGGGCAGTGTCTTCACCTTGGACAGTGCTGTGCTGTTGGCCCTTGCCTACTCCCTTCTCAGAAATTGTTCCACCGGGGAAGCCCAGCCGAGGGGTGAGGAACGTGTCCCACTGAGCCATCCCAAGGGCACCTGCAGTGCCTGAGTGTGAGTGTGTCTGTGGGCTCCCACAGTGCTGGCAGAGACCCCTCTGCCCAGGCCAATGGAAGGTTTTGGATCTTCTGCATGGATAAAACACCTGGAAACAGCCATCTCAGTTTGCAGTCAGACAGAGCAGAGGAGCATCCTGCCCTGGGAATTGACAGTGAGGGGCAGGCCAGGAAAGAGGAGGTTGTGAAGCACTAGTTCTGCCAAACTAACCTTATTATTTTTCCCTCCTTTATCTTTTGACATTAAACAGACTGAGTGGGTGAATGGAAGATGCAGACACAATTAAGCAGATATTGCAAACAGGAGGGTGAGTTGCTTTTTATGGCTAGTTTATGTTTCAGACACACAACTATACAGAATAATGCAATAAGAAAAACCATGCAGTATTTACCCTGGGTTTATTCACTGCAGGTCCTCTGAGAGCTGCTTTTGTTTGTCTTTATTTAATTGGCATGGTTGGATGGCCACCAGCAGGTCCAATTAAACAGATTCAGTAGATTCCACTGTACATTTTTATTTTTTTCTCCATCAGTGTGTAGCATAAACTGTCCAAAATAATTTGTCTGAGTACTAGTAATGAATATAAAGTGCATTCTATTCCTGCCTGCACACAGTAAGTTTCAGCTGTACAGCATTTTATAGCCAGAGCAAACTGGGTTAATAATGAAATCACTGATGCAATCTTTAGTACAGCCTTAGCGGGGAAGAGGGTAACATAGTGTGCTCTGACACAAGATATTTGATTGGTCAACTTCAGGCGTATCTGAAATATGGACAGGCATTATGTCATACTTTGTAGCTATCTTAAGCTTTGGCCTTAAGTGTTAGGTGGGAACAATTTAAGAAAATCCCACGAATAGGACCTGAGCATGCCCTTAATATCAGGTATTTGTTTAAGTGCTTTGTTGAATTGGAGCCTAGTAGATCCTCTTGAAAAGAAAGTGATTTTCAATCTAATACGGTTATCTTAGTGTGAACATTTTAACTACATCAATCAATATGCCCATCAGGAGTAAATGACTAATGGGATTTCTCTTTTCTTTCTTTCTTTGTTACAAGAATGATGAATTGACTTTGCCTGTTGCTAAAGATTCTCATCTCCTTAATGCATTGCAGATATGTTTAATGGACACAAGCTGTCAGGATCTTGCAGTAACCAGTCCCAACCAAAAATATTTCTCCTTCGGATTCTGTCATCATATCCCAGTTCTGCTCTCACAGTGGAAAACTTGAAAAGGCTGGAAGAGGAATATGCGGCTTCTAAAGAAGCCTTCAAAATGCAGAGAATACAAGATTATATTGAGCAGACTAATCTTGCTCTCTTCAACAAAGAGATAACTTGGGGAACCAGCAGAGATTTTGTCTGTGATGCAGAGCCTGAAGGAATCTCCTCATCCTTTCCTGCAAAACAAGGAAAAATTGCAATTGAATTTCCTGAAAGACCTCTGAAGACAGAAGAGATATTGACAGGTATTTTTTAGCAGTCTGTTACAGGGAAGGAGAAAGAATAAGTCAGCTTTCCTACATTTCTCTCTGCATATCATAGAATCATAGAATGAACCATCACAGAATAGTTTGGGTAGGAAGGGACCTTAAAGATCATCTCATTCCAATCCCCCTGCCATGGGCAGGGACACCTTCCATCAGACCAGGTTTCTCAGAGCTCCCTCCAACCTGGCCTTGAACAATTCCAGGGATGGGGCATCAACAACTTCTCTGGACAATCTGTGCCAGTGTCTCACCGCTTTCACAGTAAAGAATTTTCTCCTAACATCTAATATAGATCTCCCCTCTTTCAACTTAAAATCTTTTCCCCTTGTCCTGTCACTATCTGACCATTTAAAAAGTCATTCTCCTGCTTTTTTCCAAGCCTCCTTTAAGTACTGAAAGGCTTCTAGTGAAGTCTCCCTGAAGCTTTTTTTCCAGACTGAACAACCCCAACTCTTTCAGCATGGCTTCACAGGAGAGGTGCTCCACCATTCTGATCATCTTCATGGCCTTCCTTTGGCCTCAATCCAGCAGGTCCATGTCTTTCTTGTGTTAAGGTCCCCAGAGCTAGACACAGAGCTCCAGGTGGGGTCTCACAAGGACACAGGGTCAAACTCACCTCCCTCAGCCTGCTGGTCCCACACCTTTTGGTGCAGCCCAGGATGCATTTGGCTTTCTGGGCAGCAGGAGTGCATCACCAGGTTGTGTCTAGCTTTGCATCCACCAGAACCTCCAAGCTCTCCTCCACGTGGGCTGCTCTCAGTGAGTTCCTCCCCCAGTCTGTGCTTGTGACTGAGATTGCCCCAACCCAGTTGGATCACCTTGCACTTGGATTGGGAGTTCAGGAAGCTCTCATGGACCCACTTCTCAAACTGCTCTGGGTTCCTCTGGATGGTATCCCACCTTTCTGTTGTGTCAGCTGCACTGCTGAACTTTGTTTCCATCTGCAAACTTGCTGAGACTGCATTCCATCTCACTGTGTCATTGATGAAGATGTTGAAGAGCACCAGTCCCAAGACAGAGCCCTGAGGGACACCACTTGTTCACCAGCCTCCATCTGGACTTAGAGCCATTTACAACAACTCTGTCTGCATCCACTCAGCCAATTCCTTATCCACTGAATAGTTCACCCTTCAAATCCATGTTTCTCCAAACTGGAGAGAAGAATGTTATCTGTGTCAAAGGCCTCAGTCAGTCTTCCCCTGTTGAGTGTTGCAGTCATTCTACCATATGGTGAAATATGAGTGTCTGGACACCTACCATGGTGATGGATTGTGAGGAGGAACACATGTCTGCCCTTCCCTGCCAGCAAGTGAGGGCTGCATTTCTGTGGACTACTGGGCTGGTTTGTACCATGTTTTGGGCAAAAAACACTGAGCCATGAGAGCATGGCAAGGTACAGCAGAGACAGACAAGAGACAGGAAGCAAATGCATGCAGAAACCTCTCTCAGTGCTATCCTAGGCAGTAATTTCTTGGATTTGCACATCACAATTAAAATTCAGGTGATAGATGAAGTTTGTTTCAATAGAGAGCTAGTATGTAGACACAGGAAGATTTACCAAGGAAAATCAAATATGGGAATGCCTCATTAGGGACCCTGTGTCAACATTGAATATGTCTTCAAGAATTTGTACACTACAGTGGTTCACGGGACTTTCTTGGCTTCTTTTGATCTCTTTTCATTGTTTTTTGTCTTTCATGAGGGTGGCTTATGTAATCTGAGCAGTAACCTGCATTTTGATGCTTTTTCTGGCTCCTTGTCATAGCTATCTATACCTCTCTTTTTTACCCTGTGTCTTACTCTTCTACATTTTCTTTTCTACCATCTCCTCTGCCACCCTACTGCCCTTCCCAAATGCCTCCTTGTCTGTGCTCTTTCCCCAGACCTCTGCACGTCCACAGGCACCTCTCCTCCTTCCCACCTCCTTCTGCATATGCCTGCCCTAAATCTCTTCCCTCTGCCCACTCTGATTTTTTGGAAATAAGATCACTTGGTATGGAGACACTGAGGTAGGTTACGTAGGAGCTGTATGACCTGATGGTCATACATGTGAGACAAGCCAAGACGTACAACTGAGCCAGGAGGTGTGGGCTGTGACAGGCCCCAGGTCTGCTGTGCTCAGCACAAAGAGGGAAATGTGCAGCCTCTGGCCACTAAATTAAGGCAAACCATGGAGGAGAAAGGTGCTGTTCTGGCAGCAAATCCCTCACAGCACCGCACCCAGTTGTATGACATGTTTGGGCCAAAATCACCATTTTGAGTTCACTCCCCATTCTTGCAGCATCGTGACCTTCCCACAGAGGGGAACCCCAGTGCTCTTCTCCCCATTGCCCATGTGCAGCCACAGGGAAGGTAAAATATTCCTAGGAATATGCCCTTTCAAAGAGTCTCTAAAATAAGGAGACCCAAGCTGTTTACAGATGAAACCTGAACAGAAAGGCAAAGTAAATTAGCCTGTTACTCTTGCCTCTTCCTCTGTAAAGCCTGCCCTCAGTCTCCAGCAACTTTCTTTACACTTCATTTTCAGCAGCTTTTTCTTTGCTCTCCCTCAATTTATTATACCATTAAAACCAGTGGGGAAAAATGTTCCTCGTTAAGGTGAGAAGGTTTTATCTGAAATACCAAATAATGAAATGGCAAGAAATCCCAAGGCAGGGAAAAAACCAACCAACCTGCTGTTCTACACAAAAAGAGGACCTTTTTTTTTATTTTTAAAGAAAGCTCTTTCTCTCCCTTCCAGCACCAGAGACGTATTCTCCATCAGCTCAGCTCACAGGACCTGTGCCAAAGAAATCCAGGTAAGCAGAGTAATTGGTAACATTTTTCTATATAATTCAGTCACGTTAGGCTGTATTTATGCCATACACAGGAGGAGCACCAAGCAACTGGAAATTTACAGTGTGCCTGAGACACTCACAACCTGGCGGCCTCAGCTGTGCCCTTGCTATTAATAAACTGGAAGTTATGTCTGTCCAAGGGGTTGTCTTTGGGCCCCTCAACATCAGCTGTATTAAAAGGGATGTTGCCATCCTCTGCAGAGGGTTTTTTAATTTTTTTATTTTATTTTGTTAGACAGATAAATCCTACACAGCATCTCTCAAATCAACTGAGATGTGTGATTTTTTATTTTACAGGCTGCTCCTCCAGCTGAGGAAAAAAAATAGGTCTGATTCCCCAGCCGCAGTAAATCAGCATAATACCACCTTTCCCACCACCGGTGCTGCTGCAGCAACACCGGTTTACACCATCTGGAGACGTGGCTCCCTCCTCCCATCTGACTGATGCAAACATATAGACATATCTAATCTTCCTTGCAGAGAGAAGGCGAAGAAAGGAAATTGAACAGACACTCTCCTTAAGAGGCAAACAAAGACCAAATTCTTTTTCAGTGACTTTAAACAGCACTCCGTTCATTAATAACAATATTTATAGGAATATCAAAATTATTTTTTTAAACTTCTTTCTTCTCTTGGCACCAAGGGAAACGGATATAAGCAGCTGTTTTAGGGAAAGCTGTTACATTGTTACATGAACATGCTGTAAGGTGTTTTTTGGATTATATTTTATAAATTACATTCTTATTAATTGTAAATATGTTATAGTTTTTTAATAGATTTAATTGTCCAGCATTTATATTAATAACTGTTCTAAATTCATAATTTTCACCCTGAAAGAGTGCAGACCCTATTTCTTCCCCAAATTCTGAAAATGTTATGGACTGAAGTAAAACCTCTGGTGGCAAATCAAGGGAAATCAGTCTTAAAAGTTTCCTGGCTAAAGTCACTACATGAATGCAAAAAAAAAAAAAAGAAATTTCCCCCCATCTGGAGGTTTGTGAGAAGGCACCCCACAGTCCAGCTGCCCACAGGGCTGGCCTGAGCTGTCCCCAAGGGCCTGGCAGTGATTTGGAATGCAAGCAGAGAGCTGTCCATGCATTGCTGAGGCTGCAGGCAGGTTGCTCAGTCTTGTTCTCAAGCAAACACCAGCTTGACCCAGAGAGCACACCAAGCCATCCACCTACACCCTGGTCCCAGAAACAGGGGTTCCCATGAGATTTGGGTTTGATACTGGTCCCAGTTAACCCACCCATGGTCCTTTACTGGGCTCTACTCCTCATGTGCAAGGCAGAGATGATGCCATTTTACTGTCTCAGGTGAGCTGGTAGAGCAAACACACAGTGGAGGCACCAGAGCACCCCTACTACCCCTATTCCTTGTGAGTTTTCATCCACACTGTGTGCTTTGCCCAGAATCCTTTACAATTCATAGATAACTAATAAGAAAGCAGTGATGTGTAAAGGCCTTGTACTAACGGATATAAATAAATAATTTTTTAAAAATTTAAAACACCCTTCATTCCTTACCTTGAATCAGACCACAGTCAAACCCCAAACACAGTTTGTTCACTCTCTTATTTCCATGATTTTGTGGTTGGTTTTTTCATTTGCCAAGGCCACAGGTATCTTTAAATTAGTATATCACAGGGACTGTAAAAAAATTATCCCTACATTACACAGATAGTAGTGGCTGGACACCTTGATAGTTCTGTGTTGTAGGCTCAGAATGATCTTGTCCTGACTGACAACTTCAGGTGAAAGGAGAAAGTGGAAGGGTGAATGGAAAGCCTCAGTTGCTGCTGGACATGCTGTGGTAAAAGAGGGGTGTGCCAGCAGGGTCCCAGTCCAAGTGTGTGCAGAGGAATTCCATATTGTCAGCAGAATGGGGGTCACCTGCTGCCATTTGCAGAACTGTGTAAGCTGAGATCAGCAGGAGAGTGATTTTAGGACTGATAAAACCTTGTTTTGTCCAGTGGCAAGGAAAGCAGTAAGACCATAGAAGAATCTGCACAGTTGCTACCAATACTCCTTGTTCATTCTGGTGTGCTGGCTGTTACCTTTCTCCTCTGTGCTGTCCTTAGCTTTGTGAGAGCAATTCTCTCTGCTTGCTGCAGAGCTTATTTCACAAGGATAAGTGCCTTTCATGACCTGTATCCTGAGTTTTATTCCTCTCCTTTTAAGCACAGTACCCTCCTGGTAAGCCAGGGCAGTGCTAAGCCCCTCACCTGATAGCCCAACAGCTGAAGGGCATCATCAAGAGTGCTCTGAGGAAATGTGACCTCTCTCCACTGTCGAAGAGCAGGGATTAGCTGATTTTGCTGTGAGATACCCCTGGAAGGCTGCTCTCCATCACCACCCTAAGCCATGATGCCACAGCTGATGGGTGACACCTGCTGAGGTGGGAGGACGCCCAGAGGTGCTCAGCATCTCCAGCCTAGGTGTGTCAGCGTGGGCTGTCTCAGCCAGCAGAGATGGTCGTGACTCAGAATGAAGGAATATTCCAGTCTTCAGCTTCTTGATTTTCACAGGCCTCCTTGGCCTGATGGTTCCCTCACTTTTTGCCTGAAAAGTGGAAGTTAATTCACTTGAAATTCACCAGCAGTTCGATGGTGCTGTCAGTCTACCATCAATGTGCAAAAACTCTTCCTCCCCTCTCTGCCTTATGCAGCCCTCAGGTGGTGCCTCCTCCTTGCCACCAATAAAGTGGGCTTCAAGGCCTGCATCTTCTTTTAGGCTAGCAGAACTCCTCCATCTCCAGACATCCAGGTTTCAAAGAACATTTGAGGGCCTTCTGAACCATTCACAAATGCAATTCAAATCAATCACATTGATTTCCGGGGTCTCATTAGACACCTCAGTGTTTTAGGGGTTCCTGACCTAAGAGTTTCTCCATGAGTGAAGCACAACATTGTCACCAGGCTGTCTCAGCCCATGAGGGTTTATGAAATGCTTAGCTGGCAAGACAAAAAGCATTAACTTCTTGGCTACAGCTTTCTGCCAAAAGATAGGCAGGTCGTGCTTCAATGCAGATGTCTCAGGGAAAAAATATGCAGTGCATTAGAGAGCTGTGACTCATAGAATAATTATCCTTGTTTCTCATAGTTTATTAATAATTTAAACCCAATCTTGATGTTATTGATCTATCATTGAATTGGAGATTTATTTCAGATCTGTAGTCACTGAAGCAGTAAATTTAATCCCCCTTTCCTCCCGCCCTTCCATCCACTAAACTCACTTTATAACTAAAACATGATGTTTAGGCCGTTTCAGTAATAGCACAGGAGAGTAAGAGCTCAGAAGCAGTGGGTGGCAGGAGCAGCCTTAAGCCCACATAATACCAAGGGAGGGCATATAAGGTTCTTGTTTTAATACATTGTTTTGACCAAACTGTCCTCTTCACGTGTTCTCAGGGACATCAAAAGGACCAGAAGCTACCTGCTGGCATGTGCATCACAACCAGATCCTGGACCAGTTTTGCCTGTTTTCATCTAGATTTGATTATCCATGCCCAGGGTTAATCATCAGTATTGCAGGCATCATCCCAGTTGTGCATCCCACTCCTACTCTGTCACAGATACGAGCTCACTGAGGTAGACGTACCCACAACACGTGGGCTGTTGCAGGGTTACATAAGCTCTTGGGCCCGATAATAATCTTACTTAAACTGGCAAAAACCTGAAGCAGCTGCCTGGGTGTCCCAGGGGCACCATGAGTGTAAAATCCATTTATGTGCGCGAGGGATGAAGCCTAGAGAACTATAATGTGAAGACTCCTACAGCAGGGCTCACTGGGCTATACCATGTGTCTAGTGAATTCAATAATACAGCAGCAAGACTTGGCCTTTTAAAAGAAGACAGGAATAGAAAACAGCATCCTTTATGGCAGCAATGTGCCCAGAAGAGTGATTCTTGTAGGCAAATGAAATACGTTTTTATTAGACCAATTGTAGTGTGCTGTTGGGTAGGAAAATGTGTTCTTGGCTGTATCAACTATTTCTCAGGTCTGGAAGAAACAAATGTGCCTAAACACGCATCTGTTCTTTTCCATCCATATTAATGGATACAATTAAATATATTTCCATCCTTTGCCAGCCTATCCTTGCTGCTGACCTGAGACCCTGCAGCTGGAACCACAACAAGTGGGGTCTCTTGGCCACCACTGGGGTCCCTGCAGCTACAGAAATGTGTGACAGGGCCAAGCTGTCACAGCCTTGCTCTAAAAAGCAAACCAGATGGGTGTCACATATCAGAGGGGATGTGTTGGTGTGATTAGTGCTGCATGCACCCACAAGTGTGTGCTCTTCGTGTGTCTGGTGTTTCTTGCCCAAGTAGGAGACATTCCTAGAGAAGAACAGAAGGAAAAGAAGGCACAGCGAACACAATGTAGTTTTTATATTCCAGAGGTATAGTTTTAATGAAATAGTAATGAAGCTCAGCTTTCCTTTGTTTGGATTTGGGGAGGTTTGAGGTTTCAGTTATGTTAGCTAAACCTGGAATAAGACCACGGAAATGCTGTTTCTTTAATCCTGCCGGACAAGGGATGGTGCCAGCAGTAGCACATCAGGGTGCTGGTGCTGGGTGTTGCAGGGCTGTTGGGAAGGGAACAAGCCCAGGGAAATCCATGTCTGGAAATGCTGCTGGATGGCTGGGTCCCTGTGTCACTGGGTCCCACCTGCACTGACGGGACCATTGTCATTGGCAGGTAACAGCTCCTGCAAGGCCCAGGCTCAGTGGCATTACACCTTTCTCTTCTTTGAGGCCTGAGAGCCTTCTTTGGTGAGTTTTCACCTGAAGCCATGAATTCCTGGGAATTGGGGCATTCCTGCAGTTGGAAAGGAGTGACCTCCCTTCCTCTCCTTGGTGAAATAGGCGGAGTGAGCGATCGCAGGCACGGGGACCCATCACCAGCACAAGTCTGTTCTGAGCACCCACCTGTGATGGCAGTAGATTTGGTCTAAATACATAGCATACATCTATTCCTCAAAATGCATAACCTCAGGTCCCAGTTTAGTCCCACACCAGGCAGTTAGGAGAATGTTTTCAGTACTGAGCAGCCAAGTAGAGAAGCTGAGCACCACCACTTCAGGGCTTGGTCCCCCCAGAATAAGCCATTTAACACATCTGGGTCTCACTGCACCCTGGTGAGGTGAGGAAAATGTCTTTTGCTGCCCTTTAAGGGTGGGTAACAAGAGAGCTGTGTCCACATCTCTTTTCCACAGGCTGCGTGCCTCCTACTCCGACTTGCTTGCTGGAGGTGTCTGTTCCTTGCTGTTGACAATATTAGGCTCTCAATTCAGGTTAAGCTTCGCTTAAGGTGTTGACCTTGGGCCCTGGTTCAGGTCACACAGGATGCATTTGTCTTTCTGGGCTGTGAGTGCACATTGCCGAGTCGTGTTGAGTTTCTCCTCTCAGCCAAAGCCCCAAGCCCTTCTCCTCAGGGCTGCTCTCAGTCCACACTCTGCCCAGCCTGTATTTGTCCTCAGGGCTGCCCTGATCCACGTGTGGGACCTTGCACCGGCCTTGTTGAACTTCATGAGTTTCACATGAACCCACCTCTCAAGCCTCTCAAGGTCCCTCTGGACGGCATTTGTCAGGTAAAGAGTGGTTGTCCACAGCAGAGGATGTGCACTGTGGTGAAGTCTGCTCCAGAATATTCCAGAATAAATACCATGCAGCAGGAGTGACACAGCTGTAGAGTCACTGCTTGTGCCACTTCTCTTTGCCCACCTCAAACCTCTCAGTCTCCCATCACTGGGGCGCAGCAGCTTGAAATCTGCAGAGGGAGAATTCCTGGAAATTTGGCTCTGTGCCTTGCCCTGCCCTGCAGCTTGTCCCAGCAACCCTACTTTTGCTTGCCAGACATTTGTATAAATAGGATTAACATCCACAGTTACAGTTAGCTAGGTTGCAAATTACACAGGCTATCAAGGCTCGTGCTCCAGGGCATGCACTGATTACCATCAGAGGGGCAAAAATGAGTTTTTCCAATAACAGAATATTGCGTGATTGACTGGGAACATTACAGGGCAGAGTGGATTAGCCTTTGCCATCAGTATCAGTTATATGTCATTACCACATCAAAGCACCAGCCCGCTCCCATCCAGCGTGGAAGGCAGCTGGGTCTCGAGGAGCGGGGTTGGTTGTCAAACCCGACACAGACTTTGAGGCTGTTTATAAAATGTGCCTCCAGCAAGCTGTGCTGCCTGCTTCTGCCTGCCTGCCTCCGGGGCTGCACACCTTCAGCTGGTCAGAGGAGCCTGCCCGCCTCTCCTTGTGCCTCCTGGGCTTTCCTGGCTCTGGTGGGATCACAGGGTAGCAGCAGATCTGGGACTCACTGCAACAGGAGGCTGGGAGACACCTTTACTTACAGGTCAGATGACGCCATCCTCGTGGTGTTTCCAGAGGCTTGCAAGAGGAGCTAAAGTCCCTGTTAGCTTTCTATTATGGATGAACAGCTTTGCCCACTTTCAGGTCATCTCATTTCCTTCATCTTGGGAGCAAATAATTGTGTCATTTGATTGGAAGAGCTGGAACTGACAGAAAATCTAAAGTAAGAAGCATAATTAGCAGCAAAACTTTTAATTCTGCTTTCTAAGCCATTTCTAAATGTGTTAGTGCTTATTTATTGAACCTGGCATTTAGACAGCTCCTTTTAGTGCTAATAGGGTTGATTACCGGATTGAGAACTACAGCTTTGAGGAAATGGCTGCTCAGTATTCAGAGATGCCAAGTTCCCTCGACAGGGAAATACTCACCTTTCCTCACAGAAAATGTGTTTTATTCAGCACAAATGTATTAAAATAAGGCTGTCACAGGAGTCACAGATGCCACAGCAGCAGCCCATGTGCGGGGTGTGTGGCTGTGGGATGCCAGGGCTCGGCCTTTCTGGGGCTAAAAACTCCCTCCAGCACAGGCACGGGTGATGTATATCATCATCACCCCTTTGCATTGAGAACTGGGCTGGGGCTTGCTCCAGATCATTGGCTTGGCTCTGGTGCCACCCCGGGGGTGGCAGGACTCCCAACAGTGATCCATGGGGAGATCTGAAGAGGAGGATTAGGGGAGAGGATAAACAACCAGAGAAGAGGAGAAAGAGTAGGAAGGGGAAGAGGAAGGGGAAGAGGAAACTACATGGTTTTCCCCAGGTTGCAGTCAAGATCTGGAGCTTCCTACCCTTGCCCACTTGCAGCTCACACTGAAATCCAAGACTCTTGTCTTCCATCCAGAGCCAAACAGAGCAGGGTCTCCTTCCTAATAGAAATCTGGGGACAAGAAATGTGGGTGGGGATTTTTTTCCCATAACAGTCATTATCAGAGTAGTTGCTTCAGTGTGTGTAATGGACCTTTTTGTGTTCCCTCTCCTGCAGATCAATCAACAGGACAGATGTCTGATTGTCCTCCTGTTCCAATGTATATCATCATTACCCCTTTGAAGCTGCTGCAAAATAGCACAGGTGTCAATAAAAATAGAATTTGGGCTTTCATTTACTTTCATTTAGGCTTTATAGGTGAAAATAGTAGGTTTTCAGAAAATAAGCCTCACCTCCACATTACTGGGCACGTGATGTCAACACAAGGCTGCTTGGGTGATGCAGCAGCCTCCAGAAACAGGGCAGGCTTCTAAAACCTGAGAGTGTCAAGCCAGCCTGGCTTGATGAATTTTGCCAGTGGCTAGCCAAGTGCAATGAGATTACCCTGATCTGGGGAACAGAGATACTCAGCTCAGGAATTTCTCCCTGGGTGTGATTATCTTGTAAAAGCCCCTATCCCTCATTTTCATTTCTTGCTGGGAAGGAGGTACAGAGTGAGTTTACTGGTTTATGTCCACCAGCTTGTAAACTGCCAAGGCATGGCTTTCAAAGCAACCTTGGAAAAGTGCACAGGACACAAATGCCTCTGTCTTTAAGGCACTGAGATTTCAACCAGAAGGGTCACTTGCATATTGTGTCAGTGCAGCATCCAAGTCTTTGTTTTTAATTTGCTAGGGGAAAATTTAGCAAATCACTCCAATTTGGATTGACCATTAGAGATATTGCTGGACTTTTTTTTCCCCTACATCTCTTGTTGCTCATACCCAGGCATTCTCCTTCAATGGTACTTTGGAACAATAAACCCAGGGTGACCCAGGCCAGACAAACTGAGATGCACATGTGAGGTCTGCATGGAGAGCAAGGTTGCATCCCTTGGTTACCTGTTGCGTTCCAGAACAACTTGGCCTCCAGCTGAGAAGCCTTGTCCATGCAGGCCAAGATTTCTTAGGGAGCTAAAGGAAAATGGGATGCACCTACCTGTGGGTCTTGGTGGAAGGCTTTTTAAGCTGAAAATTGTGCCTGATGTGGGAACAGTGACAGGCAAGAGCACCAGACACTTCAGGCTTCATTTCAGCCATTCCCCTTAGTGAGATACATGGCCTGGTGTGAAATGCAGGACAGAGGGATGACTGAAAATGGTCAGCCCCCAAAATACACCTGGCCCAGCATTCTGCCCTGGGTGAGACTCAGCAGATGCTCAGGAAGTAATACAAAAATAGAGCAAACATTTGTTTTTACTTTCCAGAATACTTTCCATTTCCCCAGTGGTCTGTGACTCAGGAACCTCCTGAACTGTAGATGCCATCTCTGCATTTAATAGGCCTTGATGGATTCCTCTTCTATCAATCAGCTTACACCCTATTGAACCAACACAAACTTTAAACATCCACTGTACCCTATGGCAAGGAGTGCCACAGCTAAAAATCCCCTTCATTTATTTTGGACTTGTCACTTGATAGTTTTCTTTGATGTTCACTCTCTTCCTTTGAAGAGCATTGAATAATATGAACAGCTGTTCCCCAGTCACATCGCTCTTCCTTTCACAAAACTCGGTCATATTTCTTCTTCAGTCATTTTTTCCTCCAAGATAAAAAGTCTTAATCTATTCAGTCATCCCCTGAATGGAGGCCCTTTTGTGCTTTTGATCATCTTCAATTGCCTTCCTCAGTAACTTTTCTATTTCTTCGGTATCACATTTGAGATCAGTGAATCAGGACTGCACAATGGCATTCAAGAGAAGGGAGTCCATGGATTTATACAGCAGCACAATGATTTCCCCTGTTTTGCTCTCTCCTTCTTTCCTAATAATTCCTAGTTTTTCTGTTTGCGTTTTTGATTGCTACTGAGTCTTGAGGTGATATTTGCATAGAGTTAGTTATCTACTATAATCTGAGGATTTTGCCCCAAGTGGAAATAGCCAGCTTAGAACCCATTATTTTGTATGTAAAGCTAGGATTGTCTTTTCCCATGCACATCACTTTGCATTTATCTACATCAGATTTTATCTGTGATTTTATTACCCTTTCATTCAGTGCCACGAGGATCTTTCTGAAACTATTCACAGTCAGGCCTTTGCCTCAACCACCCTTAATATCATCAGCAAACTTCTCCTCTCCCTCCTTGCTGCTATTTCGAGATTATTTCTGAATATTTTGAAAGCATAGGACAATGTTTTGGCTAATTTAACAGCTTCCTCTCTCAAATTTGAAGGGCCAGGTCCCAGGGAGAGGGGAGAAATGCCACTTTCTGAGCTCTTGGGGTGTCTCTGGAGACAGTGGGGATAAGTTGCATTGTGCCTAAGCAGCACTTCTACCTCTCCCCTTGCACAGACAGGATGGGGGTGATGGCACTTGCTGGGATGTGTGTCTGCCCTGAAGCAAACCAGCCTAAGATGGGCCCAAGCCCAAGGAGGTGAGCAGAAGCCCTGGGGCCCCAGGAAAGGGCACAGAGCAGAAGCAGTGGATGGCAAAGCCTTTCTCTGAGAAAACCTCTGCACACAAAGTTGTGTTGAACAAACAGGAGCTAACTGGGAACTCTTCCTCACTAAAAGCAGTCTGGGAGCCTGCCAAGCTTGCTCAAGGGAGTCCAAGGCCAGAGTCAGACAAGGAGCCTCTCTCCCTGGGAGGAGAACACAAGGATGATGGAGCAGTCACTGCCCTCTGCCCAGGCAAGGTGAGACCCAGCTCTGCTTGTCTGGTGAGAAAAAACAGAAATGAGGAGTGAGGGGCACTTTCCCAGTGGTGTGTTTTCCCTGGGAAGCAGCACCTTGCAGCTGTGCCTGGCAGGGGATCAGAGTTGGGTAGCAACTACAGGGGCTCTTCTTTCTGCTGGGAGCATCCTTGTTTGGGGGCAGAGGCCAGACAGTTGCCACTGCCATTTGTAGGCAAAAGGAGCCAGACCTCTGAGCATCTCTCCAGCACCACAGGGGAGCACGAAATTAATTCACCTAGAGGAAAGAACAGAAGAGGGTTCCTCATCCCTGTCCAGTGGCACTGCTCAGAGCCACAGGGTTACACAGAATGTTTCCTTCTGCTCTCTGGTCCCAGAAAATTCATGTTGCAGCCTCTAGAGCCAGGCAGAGCAGGATTTGCCAGCTCTTTGGTGAGATGCCTTTCAGAAAAGGCATGTGGCTTTCAGAAAAATGCTCTGTGGAAGTGATTTGATGCCCCCGCACCTGCAAGGGGAAAAAGAAAGTCTCCCTTCTCTGGTGATAGAGCAAAACTTGCTTCAAAGGGCAGAGGCTCTCCCCTTTAAAGAGAATTAAGCTTGACCATCAGAAAACCAGAACCCTTTTGATAATAAAAGAAAAGAGCAGGCAACAGTGACTCAAGCACAAAATGTTTCTTGAGCTGTGGGACCACTTTTGTCTCCTGGCAAAAGATGTGTGTGCATGTAAGAAAAAGACCAACTGGCTTCACAGATCCAGGGAGCAAAGCAGAAATTCAAGACAAAGCCAGTGCCAGACCCACTGATATTGCAGCCATCGACCCCCTGCTCATCCGAGTGGGGAAGGCGCTCAGCTACTGAGGCAGAAGTCTTTATTTCCATCCCAGCCTTTCGGCTCTGGCTGTGCCACTGCCCACTCCAGGGACTAAAGCTGAGGAGCAGCAAGCAGCCAGGGCTCCTCCAGAGTGGCTGAGGATTTCAGCAGTGCCTTCACCTCTTGTTTAAGTGTAAGGTTTGGAGCAGGAACTGTGTAGTGTTCCCAGTGCCAGCCCAGTGCTAGTGAACCACACCAGCATGGTTTACAGCCCTGCTGCACGACAACAGGTATAAAATCAGCCCCTTTGGTTCCTGTTACCAACTTTGCACTTCATTCAGGTCAGAACTGGGGGGTCTTTGCCTGTCTCTCTCGATGGGAGGTTTTGGGGAGGAGTGAATAATAAATAACAACTCTTACCACCACCAGAAAGGCAGATGTGCATCATACGCTGAGCACAGCTTTTGTATAAGCAGCAGTGGCAGCAGCCTGTGTAACTCAGCCAGCATAAACCCACAGTGCCTGCAAATAAAGCTGGAGTAAGATGCAAAATGCACAGGTGCCTTTCATTGGTCCTGGTGGCACCAGGGGTTTGTGCTGTCAGCCAGCCCAGCCAGCCCCGGACCACAGCTAGTTGACAGATAAGGAAAACCCATCTGGAAAGAATCCTGGGGAAAGATGGGCTGGGTTTAGGTGACAGGACTGATCACAGTAGAAGGCAGCAGAATGGCTACTATACATACTACAGAGAGGAAAAAGGCTCTCACTGCTTTTCAGCATTATCATACAATCACAGAATGGCAGCATGGTTTGGGTTGGAAGAGATATTATTGATCATGTAATCCCAATCATCTAGATCCAAACCTTTCACCAGGGCAGGGACACCTTCCACTGGACCAGGTTGCTCAGGGCCCCATCCAGTCTGGCCTGGAGCACTTCCCGGGACTGGGCATCCACAGCTCCTCTGGGCAATCTGTTCCAAGTGCTTCATCACCCTCACAATAAAGAATTGCTTCCTAATACCTTATCTAGATTCACTCTCTGGCAGTTTAAAGCCATTTCCCCTCATCATATCACTACATGCCTTTGTCTAAAGTCCCCTTCCAGCTCTTCTGAACCCCCTTTAGGTACTGGAAGGTCCTATAAGGTGTCCCTGGAGCCTTCTCTTCCCCAGGCTGAACTACAGGCTGGAGACAGGCTCTCTCAGCCTGTCTTCATAGGGGAGGTGCTCCAGCCCTCTGACCATCTCGTTTGGCTTTCTGGAACAGATCCATGTCTTTCCTGCTCTGAGGACCCCAGAGGTGGATGCAACACTACAGGTGGGGTGTCAGCAGAGCAGAGCAGAGGGGCAGAATCCCCTCCCTCATCCTGGTACCCCCATTGCTTTCGATGCAGCCCAGGACACATTTGGCTTTCTGGGCAGCAAGTGCATGTTGCTGGGCCATGTTGAGCTTCTTGTCAAGCAACAACCCCAGGTCCTTCTCCTTAAGGCTGCTCACAATCCATTCTCTGCTTGGGAAATTCCCAGTCAGGAAGGAGGAAAGCTGACCATGAATGTTTCCATTTCAAATGCTTTGCAAGTGCAGGCTATTTAACTTTCCAAAATGCAAATTTTCAAATTTCCCTTGAAGATTCTTCATATTAATGTTGTCTTAAAAACTGAGCATGGCTTGACTTCTAATGCAGTTTCTTGGGGTTTTCTTTTTAAAGAAGACACAGGAGCCGCTTTTTAAAAAAAAATGTTTTTAAAGTTTTAAGCCTTTTAAAAAGGCATAAAGCCTTTTTTTCTCTCTTTTTTTCCCACTTTCTCAGTGCTTCACAGGATGTTAAAAGAAGGCCGAATTCCCAAGTTGTCCACATTTTCATATGAAAAACAACTGCAACTTTCTGTTGGGCTCTTAAGAAGGAGGTATAAACATGCTAGCTGTGTTCATGTGGAAGCACAAATAATTAAATATAACCTACATTTCCTGACATTATATATATATGCCCTTATGAGAACAATCTAGGTCTAGAGTGGTTGATCAGAAGGAACAGCCCCAGGAAAATGTGAGTCTACCCCATACTGTGTGAGCATGGCTGTAGCATAAGCTTCTTCCTGGCAAAAAGGGAGAGTGACCATCCCATGGCAGTGGCAGGGAAACAGGCTCTACCCACTTCCACACCATTCACCTCTCTTGCCCTCCAAACAAGGCTGCTCCATTCAAACTACCCAGCGGGGTCAGATCCAGACTCCTCAGCTAGGAATCACAAGGAGAAGTGCTCCTGGTTCCAGGCCAACAAAAGCTTTACAGGGCTCAGGCAGCCTTGAATTCATGAGTAAGGACATCACTGCTGAGTCCAGCAAGGGATGGAGTATCCTGGGACATCCCCTCCAACCCAACTGCCAGGAGAAGCAGCACCCCAGGCCCTGTTGTCCCAGCTTCTGTGACCCTGGAAGGGCAAGTAAGGACTGGAGTTCTGCCCCGTGAGCCAGGGGCTGGAAGAGATCTCCCTGAGAGCTCAGACCCCCACAGCATGGCTCCTCTCTTCCCTGCCTGCTTCTCCTCTCCCTTCCCCAGCCAGACAGCATTGCAGTTCCTGCCTGCATGCAAGAAAATTACCTGTGATTTATCACACAATCAATGATTTTGTTGGCTTTTTTATTTTGGACTTAGAGGAACATTATACTGCTCTTCCACACTGAAATATAGGGGTAGCAAATCCGCCTGCCTGGGACTGTCTTTTTGCCTCATAAAAAGCCTGAAAAATGAAAGCAGAAACAAAATCATCAGTTTGTTGCTTTTTTGTTCCCTTCCATGCCTTACAAGCAGGAAGGAATTCTTAGCTATTCTGCAGAGCCAAAGCCTGCATCTTCAGGTTATCAAATTGGTGCCAGAGCTATGGCTGGAGTCATCCACTTCAAGCATACAAAATGCCTCCCCCTGGCAGCTACTGTGGACGAGTCCCTCAAGTCCCTGCCACAGATACAGCCCGAGCATGGTCCCTTTCTGCAAGTGAGAATTGGTTGCTGCATTAACAATGATCTCCCTGCTTCCCCCTCTCCTAGGTGCTCCCCATTCTTCCCAGAGAAGCAGGTGATAATGCTGCTTATTTCTCTTAGAAAATATTAAACCCTGCTCCCTTGTAATGCTGGGAGCTAAGCCCTTAGGGAAGAAATGTTTCTGTGTTCCTTGCCAGTACCTTGCAGGATAAATTACTTCTGTGTCTGATGAAAAGAGGGCCCTTAGCAAATTATATCATCAGAGAGCAGCTAATAACATAGAATAAAAAGAGTAATCTTTGTATATGGAATGTGAAAACACAGAAGAGAAGGATGAGTTTTCCTCAGTTGTTTGAAAGGGTTTAATTAAACAGTAAGCGAACAAACATAAATACCAAAGGCGAGGAAGGAACCACAGAGTGTGATGGTCTGGCAGAGCTCTGGGGTTGGTACCAGTGGAGGGGGGAAGAAGGCCTGGAGCATCACATTCCCATCCCCTCTGTCCAGGCAGGCATCCCCAGCACACTTCCATGGGCAACCCCAGGGGGCCACAATGGAAAAATATGGGCTTGTTGTCTGCACCCGTGAGGGGAAGCTGCAATAGGGTTGGTTAGCTTTAGGTCCAACATTGCTGCTGGATTGTTTCTCCTCTCCAGTGAGTATTCCTCACTAAAGAATTACTTAGGTGACCAATTTCTTGCACTCCAAGTTGTTATATGAGGTGAGTGATGACTTTAGTAAAAGCTGCAAGCATCTGAGCCAATCAAATAATAATTTTTGACATCCCATTCCCAATCTCCAAAGTTTCCCTTCAGAAAGCTTGTATCTGGGGGAATCACTAAATCCCATCTCAATTTTACAAGTCCTCCCTGTGCTGGGGCTAATTAATGGACATCTTAAATGTCTAACCGGCTATTACAAATCATTTTAAATAGCTTTTGCAATAACGCTTCCATCAGCCTCCTGCAGTCCTGCCGCTCGCCTGCAGACATGTTGGTGTTCCATCCATCACACAGCAGCCAGGTTTTACAGCCTGACACCGAGGAGCACCTGAGCAGCACTAAACCATCACTGATGGGCCACGAGTCCCTCCCGACCTCACAGGACCGCACGCGTCCCATCGGTGTCAGCCCCGTGCCGGCTGCTGGCTCACCTCTGAGCTGGGGCTAGCTGCTGCAGCACACCCAGCCTCACCCAGCACCTGCAAACTAAGGGCAGTGCTAAGTGACCACTCTGCTATTTGTGAACAGAATGTGATCGTTTTGATGGGAGGAAAAGAGAAAACTGACAGCTCGTCCTGCTTACGGACAGGCTCAGGCCTGCCCATGGCTGGCGCTGTGACACATCACAGACGCAAAGTTAGATTTTCTTCTCCTGTTGTTTTTTCCGAGCTGCAGCACAAGGTAACAGTGAGGGAGCCACTCTTGCAGCCTGGTGAGAATTAACTTCTTCATGCTTGGGCAGGAAAAACTCACTGCAACACATGCTGTGAATGATAAAAGCTCCCTGTTTGCCACAGCTAGGGGATGCTCCAGCACCCCGAGCCGTCTACCCAGGCTGTCATGAGATGGGGAGCAACAATTTGTGTGTGTAAATATGGGCTGTTTTCCCTCACACGCTGCCTTTCCCTCTTCTCTGTAGTTTGGCAGGGCCATTTCCCATGCCCAGCCACACACACACCCATACACACGTGCATGGAAGACCTCTTCTTAGGGACTTACAGCTGTAGACATGCAATAGGAAGAGAGGGACTGTGGAAAGATGACCAGGGTAAAAAAGATCACAGTGTGGAAGTTTCTGTGGAAAATACAGCTGCTATTCCCTGGCCAGAACACGGTCAGCACACCCGACCTCCCACACACAACACAGCACAACCTAAGGGGGAATAAAAGGAGGGTGGAGTGGAGACACCACAGCCAGGCTCTGTTGAAACCCTCACAGAGGAGGGAACTCAGTGGTACTTTCCAGCTGATAAGCTCCACAGCAGCTGAAAACCAAAGGAGATAAAGGAAGATGTCCTGCTGTTGAATCAGCAACCGTGGTGAAATCACTCTCCTTGGACTGGCACATGTCCCCATCACATGGGTCCTAGCTTTCTTGGGGTGTTGGCAGACCAATCAAACACAGAGGGTTTGAGTTAATCTCCCCTTTTCACGTGGCAGGGACTTACACACACACACAGAGCCCATACTCCACCCAAAGGGTTTTTTTGCCCATCAGGGACTCATGGTTCTCAAGGGGCCATCCAATTNAAGCGAACAAACATAAATACCAAAGGCGAGGAAGGAACCACAGAGTGTGATGGTCTGGCAGAGCTCTGGGGTTGGTACCAGTGGAGGGGGGAAGAAGGCCTGGAGCATCACATTCCCATCCCCTCTGTCCAGGCAGGCATCCCCAGCACACTTCCATGGGCAACCCCAGGGGGCCACAATGGAAAAATATGGGCTTGTTGTCTGCACCCGTGAGGGGAAGCTGCAATAGGGTTGGTTAGCTTTAGGTCCAACATTGCTGCTGGATTGTTTCTCCTCTCCAGTGAGTATTCCTCACTAAAGAATTACTTAGGTGACCAATTTCTTGCACTCCAAGTTGTTATATGAGGTGAGTGATGACTTTAGTAAAAGCTGCAAGCATCTGAGCCAATCAAATAATAATTTTTGACATCCCATTCCCAATCTCCAAAGTTTCCCTTCAGAAAGCTTGTATCTGGGGGAATCACTAAATCCCATCTCAATTTTACAAGTCCTCCCTGTGCTGGGGCTAATTAATGGACATCTTAAATGTCTAACCGGCTATTACAAATCATTTTAAATAGCTTTTGCAATAACGCTTCCATCAGCCTCCTGCAGTCCTGCCGCTCGCCTGCAGACATGTTGGTGTTCCATCCATCACACAGCAGCCAGGTTTTATAGCCTGACACCGAGGAGCACCTGAGCAGCACTAAACCATCACTGATGGGCCACGAGTCCCTCCCGACCTCACAGGACCGCACGCGTCCCATCGGTGTCAGCCCCGTGCCGGCTGCTGGCTCACCTCTGAGCTGGGGCTAGCTGCTGCAGCACACCCAGCCTCACCCAGCACCTGCAAACTAAGGGCAGTGCTAAGTGACCACTCTGCTATTTGTGAACAGAATGTGATCGTTTTGATGGGAGGAAAAGAGAAAACTGACAGCTCGTCCTGCTTACGGACAGGCTCAGGCCTGCCCATGGCTGGCGCTGTGACACATCACAGACGCAAAGTTAGATTTTCTTCTCCTGTTGTTTTTTCCGAGCTGCAGCACAAGGTAACAGTGAGGGAGCCACTCTTGCAGCCTGGTGAGAATTAACTTCTTCATGCTTGGGCAGGAAAAACTCAGTGCAACACATGCTGTGAATGATAAAAGCTCCCTGTTTGCCACAGCTAGGGGATGCTCCAGCACCCCGAGCCGTCTACCCAGGCTGTCATGAGATGGGGAGCAACAATTTGTGTGTGTAAATATGGGCTGTTTTCCCTCACACGCTGCCTTTCCCTCTTCTCTGTAGTTTGGCAGGGCCATTTCCCATGCCCAGCCACACACACACCCATACACACGTGCATGGAAGACCTCTTCTTAGGGACTTACAGCTGTAGACATGCAATAGGAAGAGAGGGACTGTGGAAAGATGACCAGGGTAAAAAAGATCACAGTGTGGAAGTTTCTGTGGAAAATACAGCTGCTATTCCCTGGCCAGAACACGGTCAGCACACCCGACCTCCCACACACAACACAGCACAACCTAAGGGGGAATAAAAGGAGGGTGGAGTGGAGACACCACAGCCAGGCTCTGTTGAAACCCTCACAGAGGAGGGAACTCAGTGGTACTTTCCAGCTGATAAGCTCCACAGCAGCTGAAAACCAAAGGAGATAAAGGAAGATGTCCTGCTGTTGAATCAGCAACCGTGGTGAAATCACTCTCCTTGGACTGGCACATGTCCCCATCACATGGGTCCTAGCTTTCTTGGGGTGTTGGCAGACCAATCAAACACAGAGGGTTTGAGTTAATCTCCCCTTTTCACGTGGCAGGGACTTACACACACACACAGAGCCCATACTCCACCCAAAGGGTTTTTTTGCCCATCAGGGACTCATGGTTCTCAAGGGGCCATCCAATTTCTGTAGCATGTATTTGCCAAAGGACAAAAACTTAACCAAAAAGCAGCTCCTCACTTGATGCATCAGGCCCTAGAAGCAACTATTTAATGGAAAAATGGAAGCTTGTCCAATTGTAGACAAAATGTGGTACCTGGGACCAGGAAACTGTTGGGTCTAAATTTACCCAGCTGTGTATTTCTCCCCAGGACCACCCTGGACCCACATACTGGGATCTACCCGGGGCAGGAAGGGGCCACCAGAAGCACTGATCTGGCCTGACTTCAGCCAGCACTCTCACAGCCCTCCTTTCCAGTCTATCACCATGAAATGGAAAAGCCACATCACCATTAAATCCCAGATTAAGTATCAAATCAACTTACTGTTCCTCAGGCACAATCCTCTCTGTTTCAATGTGGGGTCCCAGCTCCTGGTGAGCACTTGCTGTAATATTCCCGCCTGGCTGGCTCCTGCCTACCAACCAGCTCCTCGGAGAGCAGCAAGGAAACCCCCCAGTGGAGATAAACCTGGGACTGCTGCATGGCACTGGTCACAAATTTTCATGCAGAAAAATCACTGTTTCATTCAAAACCAAATTTCTTGCCTGTGTGACTCCTAATGAAAATCCCTCCCAGGAAAGCATTAAGAGGAGCTGAAATGCTGTCACTGAAGGGTGAGAACACGACTCACAAATCCATTTTGAAACACAGTTTCTTTTCAAAATATTAATATTGAATGTCAATATAAGAACAAAGCTTCTGATTTTATCTAAACAGCATTTCACTTCACATGAAACAAGCACACGGGGAGAAGAACACCAAAATCCTTTGGTATTTGTTGTCACCCAACAAACACCAGGTTTCCCTCTGACCCTTAGAGGTGCAAATACTGCTCTGGCCAGGGTTGAGCCCCGTTCAGTGCCAGTGTGACTGTCCCAGCCTACTGGTGTGTAACCCTGTCCCTAAATAGAGGCAAACACAACTGGTCAGCACTGAAATCACATATTGCCCATGCTTGGCTGGGGGCTGAGGCCTCAGGGGGAAGGATTCAAGTTGTCTTCCCTGGTGCAGGCACAGACCAAACGTTGCCAGCCCTCACAGCAATGCTCTGTACGTGGTCACAGGCACATCACTAATGGAAACAACCTCTGCGGTGGCTGTTCAGCAGTAAGCCAAGGCCCCGAGTGTGCAGAACCATAAAGTTCTGGCTACTGCTCTTTGACCCACAAAATTCAGGCTTCTTCTCAGGACCATCTGCTCTGTTAGATAAGGAAGTGGTCTTCCTTGTCCCACTACTTCTGGGCAGCCCACTCCCACCTGACCTGGCTCAAGTTGTGAGTTTAGTTCTTTGCTCCTCAGTCCCCGTGTACATGTGCTGGAAGAGGATCAGCTCCCAGGGGAAGCTGTAGGGTTAGTGTGCTCCACAAGCATGAAGGGAAAGGGCACCAATGGCAGGTTGCATGGTGAAAGGTTGGGTTACAAGAGATGCAGGATCCTCTCCCACTTGGTCCTCCCTCAGAGAGTTTAGCATTAACATCCTTCACGCTGCACAGGCTCTCTTTGCAGCTGAAAGATCCAGAGAAAAGTCACCCTCTTAGGTGGCCAGAAAGTGAAGAGGAGCTCCTCCTTCAGTCTAAAAACATTCAGCTCATAAGCCTGCTCTCCAATAATTAGAGTTGCAATACTTTTGGCAATCTCTTTCTCATTGGTATCACTCCTTGCATTTCGTTATCTTCTACCTGCATGAAATACTGAAACGCACGAAATCAGTGCTCACAGCAAGTGAGCATCAGCATTTCAGACCAACTTTTCCCTTATCAGGACGGTAGCAGTCACTTTGCAATAAAAACAAAACTTCTTTCTTCAAGCTCACAACGCCCATCTGTACACCAGTTCTCTGTAAGCAGGTTTGCCTCAGCTGACCTCACCATGTGATGGATCCCAGTCTGACCAGCAGGGTTGCACACCAAACGCACAGTGCCTCAAAGCACAGAGCTTCCATACTGCAGCTGAGGAACTGGAAATTTGGGAAATGGTTGTGCCAAGTATGACCGACCACCTTGCTTTGGCTCTCAGCCAGACACCTGGGCTGGTGCAGAAGGGATGGCAAAGAGCAGCCTGGGCACAGGGACCAGGGGCAATACAAGAGAGAGAATACAAGGCGTCTCTTGGGTTTCCAGGCTCCAGCTGATGGCAATACCCATGGCTTAGTGGCATGGTTGGCCACCACTGAAAGGGACCAACTGATTCTTTTTTCCTTTTGCTCTATTTAGAGGTCTTTATATCAAGAACGTGACTTGCTCCACATATTGGCTTGGTTTTAGGGCTCAATGAGGATGAAAAGGCACAGGAGTAGGAGAAAACAGCATTTGTGGACAGAGATGGATCTACCTGCAGTCACCCGGATTTGTTTCAGCAGCACAGACTTTTCCCCCTTTTCACACCCACATCACTTTGTCAATACCAAATATGCAGTTTGAGAAAAGTACTATTAAGTTTTGCTTGGAAAACACACGGCACAGTGTAAGATTTTGCTGCAGGCATCACTGTTGTCCAAAAGCTGGCCAGGCATTCACCTCATTTACGAGATGCAATCCAAAGGGCCAGACCCCTAGGGGAGGCTCCAAGTGACCAGGAAGCTCTAGTCACACATCACTGCCCCATACCTCTCAGACAGAAGCCAAATTCCACAGGGAAGGAGAGCTTTTACTTTGACAGCTCATTCAAATGACATTGTGAAAGCCAGAGGGTGAAGGGAAGCTTCATACAGGGGACAAACCACAAGCTTCTGCATGATGTGTTTTACACCACCAAAGGCCAGAAGAGCACTACAGGGTAATGAGAAACTCTGGGTAGATGAGTCTGTGAGTAACCAGGCAAGAACAGCCATCAAACACAGTAATACTTGTGTTTTGTGCCACCAGCTCCGAAGCTCTTAGTAAAAGACAACTTAGTGAAATATGTTCTTGTATTACAGTTGTGGTTCACAGTTGTGGTTTCTCCCTCCTACCAAAACTGTAAGGAAAGAGACCATTTAGTCACACAAGACTGCTTGTCAGTAAAGAAAATACAAATTTACTTTTATTATAACCATAAAGAGGCATTAATTTAACAATTAGCTGTACATTCAGCACTCAGATATACATCTGTGCCAAATAAACTCTCTTCTCTTACTGCTAAAAAAAGAACACTTCTCAGCAATGCACAACCTGTGCTTACAGGATGTTTATTGTCTCTGTATTACAGTTATCTTGACAGACAAGCCTCAGGATACAGAATAAAGCTTTACTCTTGGACCAAAATAGGAGGCAACATTTTTATTTAAAAAAATTAAAAACAGCAAGTTTCTAGTCAGATAATATAAAGCATCTTAAATTAATCTTTTGAAAGTATTTGCACTATTTGTAAACGTAACTATCTGAAACTGTACATGTTTAAACAAATGTTCATTTAGCAAACAGGCTGTATAAACTGATTGCTCTTCTAATCCTTCCACCAGCTTTCCTAGAGCTGTCTGGGTACTCTAAGAGAGAAAAAGGTCCCAAGCACAAGAGTGACTACTGCCATGGTTTACCCTTCACATCTCTTCTGTACAATGTCTGTATTAAGTCAGTCATAACTCTGTACAGTGACCATGCAGTCCTTCTGAAAAACTTTATAAAAACCAAATATACATATATTACAATGCACTGGACATTATTTTACAGCCTGTATTTCTACATAAGTAAAGGGAGGGAGCAAGTTTTTCTCCGTGTTAGTTCCTTTACTTAATTTTTAAGGAGTCATGTAAGGTCCTATAAGTACCATTTATGTATCACAGCACCACTGCTGTAACACTTCTTGTGGTAGCTTTCAATCCTACCATCTTATACTCCAGCCTTGTTATTTGTAACAGGACAATTATTAAATCAAAATACCACCAATGTGCAAGGAAATTTCTTCATATTCAAAAGTACAGAACAGGCTTTATAAATAAGTTAAAAATCTGCCACATCACCCACTACATTTTCATTTTGTAGTGCTGCACAATGAAGATTTACACACTGAGACACCCTGAAGTGTTCGTTCCATTAAGGGTCAGGCATTTAGCATCCAGCTTTCCACACTAATGTCCAATTAATGCTCATTCAACAATGCTGTTCACCAGTTACCAAGTACTTATCCTGCCTTCACAATGCAGATTTGACAGCCTTGCACATGGAGTTTCAGGCGTCCCCACATCCCCTAATTAGCACCTTCTCCACGGCACAAAGGCTGTGCAAGTTCTAGACTCTGTTCCCACTTTAAACAATGTGACACCACCATCTGATCTTGGGAAAGGCAAAAAAAAACGACTCTGCCCTAAAATTAGGTAGCTGAAAACCTCAATGCTAAGCACTGCTGTAAAGCATCTGAAAATAAGCAGTTCCCTCAGAAACAACAGAAATTATGTTGCACAGCTTTCCATTGCAAATCCCAAGGATCTGAGACTCTTCACATGGACGAAGGCTAGAGTATGACACTTCAAGTCAGATCTCACAGCTCCCAATCACAAGAGTGTAAGAAAGACAGCCCATCCAGTGTTTCAAGAAACACTTCACATGTGGAAAATTAAGTTTTCCCAAGCAAGAACCTCTGAATTACTTTCAAGCTTGTGGTGGATTACCAGGATTTTCAGGGAAGTTAAAGAAAAACTCAGAGCATGCCTGCTTAAGTCAAATTGTCATACCAATGTGGTCATCTCCCAAGTCTCAAAAATATCTATTCCTGCTCTCATTTGATTCCCTGCACTGTATTTCCAGCATCTCGCTCTTTGAAAGTGTGACTTTCCATTGCATATATCAGCTCATTAAGGGAAAGCAAGAATGGTTTTTATATTCAAACAAACAAACAAACAAAAAAAGGTTTCCAATTTTGAAAATATCTGGAAAAGGCAGTAGTTCAGCTTCTGTAAGAGTGATCAGCAAAGGGTTTCTTGTTTCATTTCCTTCTGTCCACTGCTCACGCCAATGAACAGAAAGACCTTTATCAAATCAACAAACCTGCTCATTTTTGGTTTTTCCTTAAAACAGGGTTAAGCAGCCTGGATAGTTTTGATGCAGACTGGACTGCACAGTGGGATCCTTTGTTTACTTCAAGCAAATGTCTGCATTCCCTTCACTGCCTGGCATTTGGCTGAAGCTTATTCCAAGCAGCCTCGCTGTAGGGCTACTTGGACATCGACAACAGTAAGTTCACCTGAAAGACAAAATGAAAACCTGTATTAGACAGAGTAGCCAAGTTTCAGAACTGATGTTTTAACCTTTAAACAGGATTC
>VYZR01047793.1:0-14451 GCA_013400675.1 Oxylabes madagascariensis | reverse complement strand
GGAAATGTAAATTCAGGTTCAATAGCACTGTCAATAACTCCAGGTCTGTGATAACCTACAGAAAATTTAAAGCATTCAATGTAAAAGTAACAGAGAGCTAACAGAGAGTTTGAGAAAAAGGTTTACCAATCTTTTTTACCCTGCCAGTTAATGTTCCTTTTCAGATTTTGCACCAAACTATTTCCATGACAACCAATAAAACCCTCTGCTTTGGAACAGGTTAAAAATTCCACCACTAAACAAGGGAACTCTGCTTTGTGTACCTGCTTCTCCTCTTAGTTCTCTCTCCAGTTCAACACCAAAAATCTCCAGAGCTCTTTGCCTTTCCTCCAGTTCTTCTAGCTGGCGCTGGATTGCCTGCAAAAATGTAATTATAGGAGAGCTACAGACACAGCTTCAAAACTCACAGACCAAAGATGGTCTCAATGCTTAGAGAAACAGCTTGGAAAGGTCTTGGAGGAGTCGTAGCTCTTGCCAGCTCATTGAGTGTACCAGGCACCTGAGCAATTTAAATATGCCACTGGATGTCCATCACAATTTTATGTATCACAGGCACCAAAAGAACCTCAGTTGTTTTCTGAGTTTCAGCTCTCCCATAGTAAAAAAGAGATCATAACATTTCTCTGTCTCTCAAGGTGTAAAAAGTCACTACTTTCATAATCTTGGAATATACTTCTCTGAAATTACATTAGTAAAACTCATCTAAATAAGGAAGGTTTACAGCTGGAAAGCTCTGCTAGCTATTTTGTTGTCCATGGGATTTTGTTTGGTTTGGTTTGCTTTCATATTTCACCAGCTTTTGATCAAGAAAGAAAAGGGTCTAATAGCTAAGATGTGACAATTCAGTGGCACTTCAGGAAGGATCTCTACATCCATTGTCCATTCCCTTTGAAATAAGATTTTAGAGGTGTGGTGGGGATAAAAAGCATGAAACATCTTAAAAGGTTGAAATGTCAAAGACACATGCTCAGCAGTTCCCATTTCAGGCTGTGTTAGGGTATTCCAAGCCAAGCCCTCAGCAACAGCCTAACAAATACAGAAGATCATTCAAAAAGTTTGGACTTGATTGTCTCCACAAAGCATTAAAATAAGAGTAGTCCAGTATGCATCTAATGTTACCTTGAGATAATTTACAATTCTCAGTTAAAAACTAAAACATAGCTTCTCTTCCTTTGTATTAAATAGGATACATCTGAGATCAAACTGTGCAGAAATGCATTTACAAATCTTAAACTCTAATTGGAAATAATAATACACCAATAGAGTCCAGAGCTTTCCTAGCATTTTCTGAAGAGCACGGACTGCATAAAATGAAGTGACTTTCTTTTCATTAAGAAAAAAATTATTCACTTTTGTTGTAGTGGCAGGGAGAGAACAAAAGCCATCACTGTATTTTTGTATCCTTCTGTAATGCACAGAGGTAATGGCTGAGTTTCTTACATTCTGCGGGGTTGATGTTACTTCCCCTTTCTATCTCTTTCCCTCTTCCCTTCTCTTATTGCCAGCTACTATTCCCTCTTGTTCTTCGTGCACATTTACAAAATTATGATGGCAATTATGATGATCTCCAGGGACTGACGTGGATTTGCCCCCCAGAGAGATGCAGGGCCCTGCCACACGCATCTTCCTGCTGCTGATGGCTGGGGGGATTTCAGCACCGAGGGCAGTGAGCCCCTCTGGGGAGTGAGGGGAGGTGCAGAGCCCGTTTTGGGTACCTCCACTCTCACAAGTCACACGTGGGAGACAAAGGAGACATATGCCAGCTACATTTTCACCTGTGCTTTGTGAAGCCTCTTCAGCTCCTCTTGTTTAATCAACTGCTTTGTCTCCTTCTCCAGCTTCCTTCTCTTTCTGATAGCCCTTTTTGCCTATAAAAGACACAGAGGGGAAGAAAAAGGCAATCAAAGCATAAGTATGCCATTGCAGCTTTCTTCAAAGCTCCCCCAGCATGACGGAGCCGTGGAGGTTGGGACTGACCCCTGTGGACATTCTGACCCCATCCCCTGCCCCAGAGCAGGGGGAGCTGCTGCAGGGTGCTCTGGACAAAAGGGAAACATCCATGTAGGAACACTTACATGCATTTGCTATGCTGGCTTTCAATCATTACAGGCTCCTAAGGCAATCCTAGGTTAGTGTCAATAAAACGTTTCAAAATCACAAAGCTGACTGTGAACAACACCCCAATATACGTGGCCATACACAGGCTGAGGAAAGCACCAGTTTAAGGAAATTCAACCCAATTTCCACTGCTATAGCTAGAAAGTGGTAAATTCACATCATGGGACACTACCTGAAGCCCTATGAAACCTTCCCTAATGCCATTTCTCTGCTGCATTACAGAGATTTTTGCTTTTCTTGTTGCTGTTGTCAGGAGATCAGGACAGCACATGCTGCAGGGCTGGGCAGGGAATCACTTGCCATCTTGCCTTTGACCCAAGCTGTCCTGAAGTGCTTCAAGGCTGTGGTGTTCCCATTTTTGAGGAGGCAAGATACATGAGCACCATAGACTGGACAATTAAAAAATTAACCAGCCAGGGAGTCACTGAAATTTTTCCCACTGAGTTTTGCCAGATACAAACGGTGGCACTGGCAAAATAGCAGCCAGGAGGCAGATGAAAGAAGCACACCGAGTGGGGAATGTGCATCAAAACTGAGTCACTGCTGGTGCCCATGTGCAACAGCTGATCCTTGCCATTTCTGGCAGCTTTCCTGGAGCTCTGCCTTCTCCCTGCCTGGTCCTGCCCACCCTGTGACTGCCTGAACTGCTGGGGTTGCATCTATCCAGTTTGCTTCCATGTCTCCCTTCTTTTCTCTATTTTATTTAAACCTTTTTTAATTCACCATAACATTATTGTACTATAGATCATCTTTCCTGTGACAGGAAAGATCAATGAAGAATCCTGCCATCTTAGCAGTTCCTGACACAGCCACTGGGGACAAGTGCTGCCACACATTGCTGTGCTTTGGTTCCTCTGTTTCCACTCAAAGTCCCACTTAGCTTTCATATTTTCCAGTGTTTTTCAGTACTTTGTTTTCCTTCCTCTTCCCCCCACCCCCAAAGGCAGCAAATCAAAAGGCCACCTCAGACTATTAATTACATTTACTGATAATCTGCACAGGAAAGAGATAACACATTTCTGAGGGGCTATTCAGACAATAAAAGCTGTGTTTCCTCACATCAAAGATAGGTGTGAAGGGTTCAGCCTGCTGTAGACCCTTGGCTCCTTCTGCAGTTTCAGGGTACAAGGCCTGGGTGTGACTTTATCCTAATCAGCACGAGTGTGTGAGCCACAGAGTGTTTTCCAGGCAACCTGCCTGCAGCACTTCTCAAATGAATCTGTATTCCCCCAAAGGAAATCTGCATCTGTTTGGTTTATTTTTTTCAATAGTTTGCTTGTTGGGCCACATATTAAGGTCACTTAAGAATCAGCTTCAAAGTAGTTTCAGTGAAACATGTCTGTTTGTCAAATTAGGACCTCCTCTGTCAGCACTGGTATAACCTGGGGGAATTGAAGATCCAAAGAGGTAAAAGAAATGTTGATGTTCATCTGTCTTAATGTATTTTCTCTCCTTGACATGTAACCTCCAACATTCCCAGCCTCACTTTGAGGAATTGCTGCGTGTTTTAGATCAAAATCATATGATGGATTTTAAATACAGCCCAGCTAAGGAAATACCTTTCTGTTTCCAACTCAGGATTACCTTGTGCGTTAATGAAGGCTTGGATTCAAATTCCTCATTGGAGGATGAAGTAGAATACTCAGTAGCTTGTCTTCTGACAGGTACGTGTTCATATCCTAAAACACAAAACCAAAATGGTCAGTGAAATAAAAGATACTGTTCTTTAACTTAAAGAAACACTTTGCACCTGCCCTGAGTTCTAATCAGCAGCACCTAGAGCAATTTGGAAATTCACCTGACAGCACTAATTAAATTTCTGATCCCTGTCAAAAACTGTCTGCCATATATTTTATTTTATTTTTTTTTCTAGGTACTACAAACAAATAAATTAATTCCTTGAGCACCCTGCATGTAGCACACTGTTCTGAATGCACTCAACATTCATTAAAATGTATATCTGAAGTTAGCCATATTACCCAAATGATTGTATATAGCTCACTGTAGAGCGCAATTGAATGCACAAAGTCTGAGCCAGCTCTTAAACAAATTACCCTTATGTGGCTTGTAGCATCTGGCACCCATTTTTACTACATGACATCTGCTTAGTGTAAAATAGTTGGCGTCAGAATGTCTGGTCATATAAAAAAATCATAAATGTAATCAGAAGCAAATGGACTAAGAGAACAGGGCTTTATCACACAGCCTTGTGCAACATAAATATTTCATTAATTATGTCTAAACAAACGTCACTTATTTTTCTGCTTTAGGAATATTATAACATCATTGGGCTGTTGATTAAAATGCCATAAGAAGTCAGGAAAATCCATACATCACAACAGTACATTCCATAAGGAAAAGTCAAAGTCTGCCTTTGGAAGAAGCATACTTTCAGAATTATAAATTAAATTACATTTAATTGCAGCAATTTTATCATGCCTGTTTTTCCAGCATCTTGTTTCAAGTGGGCGTAAATATTTGAATTTCTTCTTAATTTGTCTAATGCATAGATTCATTCTCTTCATTTCAGAAAATAAAGCCGCTTTTGGAACATCTGTCCCTATGCTTCAACCTGCTACAGGGTTAATGATTAACATCTGGGCATCTTGGAAATGTACATTATTTAAAGCTAACAGTGTTAGTTTTCCTTTGTATCTACAAGGTAACAGTTGGCTTTCTAGGTGTACTCAGATTAAAATGACCCCCCCTTCTCCCAGTGTAGATGTTTCTTCTTTGCCTTGCTCTGGGTCTCAGGGCTCCAGCAGGACTTTTGCCTTCAGCCCTAATTTAAATTCAGGCTCCATGAAACGTGTTCATCTCAGACAGTAAAGCAATAAAAGCAAATCCAAGTAATTTGAGGCAAAGATTCTGGAGTTTTTTTTAGCAGTCTTAGTTTTAGAAGTGCCCAGTCTTTGTGTTCGGTGAAGCTGCAAGCTCAGAGGGCTCAGTGGAGCAGACTTGGGTCCTGCCATCCATTTTGGGGTGCAGATCCTTGGGCAGAGAGGTGCAGCAGCCCTCCAGGTGGGTCTCCAGCCTCACAGGTGAGTGCTCCAGATGTGCCCAAGCTGCCAGCCCACACCTCCCTGCCTTGCAGTCCCTGGAGAAGCCACACAGCTCCTGCCTGGGACCTGCCAGGGGCTGGTGGCTCCGGGTGCTGGGGTCACAGCACTGCCACACTGCCCCTGCTCTGCACACCCAACTGCACTCCACCTGTCCTCAGCAGGGACAGGCACAGCCCTTCCCAGTTGTGGGGAGCATCAGCCACTGCTTCTTTTAATGAGGAAAGCCTCCCACCTTGCTTTTCCCTGTGCAGCCAGAAGTTTGCAGTAACTACCCCGCAGTCACGCCACCGGAGAAATCAAATTCCACAATATGCAAAGGGCAGACCTTGCAGCCTGGCAGGGCTGGAAACACAAGCAATTACACGCTTCCTTTCTTCTCTCAGCTGTGCTGGGAATAAGCTAACCCTGTCCTCCCCTCTGGGTGATATCAATAATTTAGGAAGCGTTTCAAGGTCTTGAGGAGAAGCAGCCCACTCCAATACAATAAGACAAACAACAAAAGACCCCAAACCAAAACCCCAAAAAACCCTCAAACCAAACAGGGTGGGATAGGCAGAACATGGTGAGAATTTGGACAAAACAAACACAAAAATGCTCAAATTTAGGGACTTTTACTAAGTCATTAAAATTTGAAATTTAGAACTGCAGTACTAAAGTTAGGTGATAATAATTTGCCTCCAAATATGCCAAGCCGTAAAGCCTGATCTGCTACAGAACTGATCTCAAAAATGTAGATTCTTTTCCAAATATTAACTCAAGTCTTCCAGACTTAGACTTTCACTTTCCAGGCATTTCACTCCTTCAGATTGGGAGTTATTTATTACGTATTTCTTTTTTTCTGAGCACTCTAGCATCTCCCTAATTTCCAAATTGGCATATGTTATACCTGAGCTTTCCCTCCCCTTGGAGCAAGACTTCAGATGAAAGTGCAATGCTTTTGAGAACCTTTCCCTTAACATGAACATCCAAGGTACTCCTTTTCCCAGGAAACCTGAGGTCCTCTGAAAAACGAGGGAGGCGTCATGTGAAGAGGCTCATAAGGTGATCCCTTGTGTTAGATGTGGGAGCACTACTGGTTGTCCGGGAGATTTATGGGGAAAACCCACCACTGGTGTCAATCTGCCTGTCACAGCTCACCTTCCTTTCTTTGCTGGGGTGTTTTTGTGTCATGGTAGTGACTGCAGCCTAAATGCACAGAATGTCTTGGAGCAAGAACTGTTTTGATAACACAATGCTGTATTAATCTGTTGGCTTCCTCCGTGACTGTCCAAGATTGCATATTTTTGTAAAACTCAGGGGAGTTAATCCTGACCACTGTAAGAACTTCAATGTTTTGCAAAAGAGAGAGCTGAAGTTACACATATCTCCTGGGGCACTGGTGTCCAAAACCAGATGGAAGCTGGTAGGAAAGGGAAAGAATGGCCAGTAGAAATCCAGTAGAATGACCAGTAGAAAGAGAGGACTTGGCTATGTGGTTTCAGATCTCTGCTTCTCTACAGGTTTCTCATGTGGTCTTATGCAAGTGATTAATCTTCTAGTGCCTCAGTTCCCCTTCTAAAACACAAAATCAGTGCAAGAGCCGTGTCCTCACTAACCAGAATGCTGCGAAGACACAGACTTTCTGGGGCACAACAGTGCAGTAATGGGAACCTGAAACATTTGCAAGCAATCCTTTCCCAGTCTGAGGGTGCACAAAATCACCAAAGTGAGTTCACAGCACATTAAATTTTCTCATCAGCTGAATTGGTTTTCCTGCCCTAAGTATCAGTAATTAACAAGGCACTTTGGCTTTTTTTTTTTTTTTTTTTTGAATTTCAAAAGGGCAAGTAGACTTAGGAGAGAACTGTTAGCCATCTGATTGAACAATTTTATCCATTAGTTTTTTGGGGGGAGTTTTGTTGCAGGTTGGAACACAAACAAAGCATCAGAGGACAAAAATCTTAAAGATATTTGTGCAGTAAATCAAAAATCTGGAATAGCACTTAGGAAGTCCAGTGTGGTTATTTGTGGGCAGTTGTATGTTCTACAAGCAAACTTCGGATTTTTTTTTTTTTTTTAAACCAGTCTCTCACTGAAAAGTTTGCAGGAGCCCCCATTAATTCAGTGAGCTTTGTCTAGGTCTCACACAAGTTGTTTGTGCAGCTGGATTTCTGCGCAGCCCCAAATTTCCAAGTGGCTCTGAGGACCAGCTCTGAGGACCAGAAACAGAGGGGAAGTGTTAGGCAGAAAGCCTTAAAATCAGGCTGGACATCAGAAACTGGAATGATCCATATGGAAAGTGCCACTGCAGGTGTAGGTTTGAACCACAGGCAATCTGCTGCTAAGATTCTTCATTTTTGTGAAGATTGCTTCCTCATGCTGAACTTCAGCTGGGGGTGAGCACGTGGCAGGAAGAGATGGGAGGAAAGAACATATTAAATATCTGAAGTGGTTTCTAAGTATTTGGTTACTCCCATGGGGATTTCTCTGCCATGAGCTGGCCAGGGCTCATCTCAAGCCCATGAACTTTTATCACTCAGCTCATCCTCTGGATCCACAAGCCACTGAGGGAGAAAACACCAGTGCAATGCAACACCAACCATACCTGCACAGAGCAAGTTTGACCCCAAACAGGATAGGAAAGCCCTACTGCAAGAGCCATGAGGAGAATTAGAAGTAGTCTCATTAAACTGGCTTCTGCAAGTTGCTGGGAGTATATATATATATTTTTTTTTCATTAAAGAAATTTTATAAAATTTGTGGTAAATTTCAAGAGAGGAAAATAATACCAAGAAGTGTGGGCTAAAGCTTGTCATCACTTCATGACTGAAGTTTGCCAAGCCTGGGCCTCTGACAAGTGCCTGTATGAGACAGAAATGCCATTTTTGAGAGCCAAACAGGACTCAGCTCTTTACTAGTTATACTATATATAGATTCACTCAAATATGAATGTTTTGAAAGCTTCAGTGAGCTACAATGTTGAAACATTGAAGATAACAGTTGACTGAGCAAATAGATAGATTAGAGCTTCATTTTCTTTTTTTTTTCTAAACAAACTTTGCATTGCCTATATTCAATAATTGTAATAATTTAATTTCTCTTCATTGCAATAAAATAATTTCTCTTTTGGCTTGCATAGCAGAGGAATGCCACATGTTACACCAGCATATTTTTTTTCAAAATATTTTCAGCATTAATAAAGTATAACATTATTCAAACCTTGCAAGAACTTTTCCCATTTCAACATACCAATTATTGTAATGCATTTAGTTAAGAGCAAGTCAGGCTGGCTTAGTTGATGGACAGTGATGAGGTGCAGACGCTGAAAAGGCCTCCCATTTAAGAACACAGTGAGAAGTGTGAACTAGCAACACTCTGTGGCTTCAGTGCAGTCCTCAACATCTTCTGGCTCAATGGGAGTGTCTGGTTTTGTCAGTTGTTGGATTAAGGATGCTTCAAGGATCCAAACCAAAAATTCAGGAATGAGAGCAGGAATTATTCTATCAGTTTCAGTGAGCTCCAGATCAAGTGGCTTAGGTACTGTACCTTCCTCACAGTGTTTGGCAGTTCTGAAGCAGAAGGGATGCAAAAGGATCTGGCAGCTCACTGGGAACATTTCAGTGACTTTACATTCTACATACAGATTTTACTGCTGAGGCACAGCAGCGATTTTGGGGTTACAGTTTGGGTTGCAATTTCGTAAAGCAAGAGACAAACAGGTGTGTCGACAAAATTCAGTAGGTTATTTAGTTAAATAACTGAGACTTTCTGCAGTGGAAAGGTGGATCACACAGAAAGGTGGGTGCAGCTCTCATGCCTCATATTTCACACCTGAATTTGTGCTGCACTTAATTCTTTCTGAGCCTATGCTCAAATTACTCAGATTGCTCTTGGTCTGGCATCAATACTTCTTGGACTTCTCTGCAGTTTTAATACTAACCTTGCTCTTGCAAGCAAACAAAAAAATAGATGCCTTTTAATCACTGCCCAGATAGACTCACAGATAGGTCAGAGGAGGTCAATAAGGTGCTCTCTCCTCTCAAATTAAAGAACAAGTGGATATTAATGACACTGCAAAGCTCCCAAAAGTATGTTCACAGCATGGTCACTCTGACAGCAGAGCTGAGGAGACACCTGCTAAGGAATACAAACACAGAGCAATGCTTCTTGCTGCTGCAACCATATTGCTTCAGTCTCTGGTTCCTCGTGGGAGGGAAAACAAATGTACTCTGCACTGCAAAAACCAGAGTTTCTGGTGCTTGTCCTTCTACCTGCCTGCTCTAGTCCCCCTTCCACAACTCAGTGTCACTGAGTGTCACTCTGCTAAGCATCCCAGCTCCTCCTTGCCACCCCTTCCATCTCTTGAGGACAATTCCCTGACCCAAACACATCCCAACAGCAGCGAGCAGCAAACCAAACTTGGGTCCAGTGAGCTGGTTCTGCTTGCAAACCCAGTTCACTCCTTTAAACCTGTAGCAACCCCTAAACTTTAGCCACAAAATGTATTTATTAAGTCTCCTTGTGTAGAAAATAACTAGAAATTAAACACAGCACACCATAGATGTGTGCCTGCATGGTCAGGCACAGGTCTTTTAAAGTTTAAGTGCTATTATACAATAATAATAATAATAATAATAATAATACTAACAATAATAATAATAATAATAATAATAATAACAATAGTAGTAGTAGTAGTAATAATAACAACAAAGTAATTCCACTGGGGTCCTCACCTGTGAAAGGATAACACAACCTTTCTGGAGAATGGTCCTTAATGATAGGCAAAGATGATGCCAAGGAATTCTGTTCCCTTTCACAAGCTTTGCTTCTCAGTCTATTGCAGAGTGACCCTTTTTGTGCAGAGTCATCCAGACTGTCCCTGAAGGAGTTCTTGGGCTCTGGAGATGAAAGAAGAGTGGACTTCTTCTTACAAATACATATTTCATCTATGGGAGCTCCTAGAGGACTGTCTTCAAAGGTAAACTTTTCTAGGAGTTCTGGGACTTCCTCCATCCTAGTGCAAGCTGTTTTCTGAGGTATACGAGTTGTCTTGGAAGGCCTGTAGGGTGTGAAGGATACCTCTTCCCTGTAATCCCTTACAGATATCCCTTCAGAGCCCACAGAAGAATGACATGGATTTGAGTAAGGGCTCTCCTCTCCCATGTATTTTCCTGCCCACTCCCTTACTTTAGGATCCTGTGACTGAGTATTATTGTTGTTCCTGTTCCTTTGGCTTAGGGAATACCCAGGAGTGCTGGGGAAGCTGAAGAAGGCTTGTTCTGAAGAAGCTTTGACTTTGCTGTCTGAGCCCTGCTTTATTCCTTCTGGAGCTGAGGTTAGAGGCTCCCAAATGGACCTTTTGATAGCATTGGCTATGAGCCTCAGTGGGGATTTTGGCTGGCCAGCTGCATGCTCCCTGGAAACCACATCTGGGATCCTCACAGCATCCTTTGTGTCCAGTGATGAAGCTGGTGGAGCACCATCTGCAAATAAGAGAGGCCCAGGACAACCAGAGCGTTTGAACACTTCTTTTCTCCAGCCAGCATCCTTTTTCTCCAGGGCTCTGTTGTTTCCATGCCCTGGGCTGCTCCCAGCTGAGTCTGTCCTGTTTGAGCCATACAAGGGCTGCTGTTGAGTACGAAGCCCCAGCCTCTGTTTTCCCTCCTTTAATTCTTGCTCAAGCTTTTCTCCTGGGTGCCTGGTATTTTTGCCATCTTTCTCTTTCAAGTCCGGAGATGACAGTGCTTCTGTCTTCCTGTTGAAGTGCTCTGGTTCAGAGGTGTGTTTCCATGTTTTTTCCTCCCAGTCCCAGGCTGAGTGTGTCCCAGTGTCACTGTCTGTGTCTTCAGGCTCATAAAAATCAGCAGCCAGTGTCCCATTCCCAAGAGGGGTCAGTGGAGGACCTGTGCTGCTGCTCTGAAAAGGAGAGTGGGGAACATAGCAATGTGTGTCTTCAGGCACCTCCCTGGCTTTTCCTTTTCTTTGTAATACTGGGCTGCAGAGTTTGAAATGTCCTCTTGGAATTTCTGGTGGCTTCTTGTAAGAAGCCAACTGTGAAGTGCATTTAAAAAAATATTTTAGGGATATAAAAACACTGCTTTGTTTGGCTTCTATTTCATAAAATATTTTAATCCATTTTAACCTTAACATAATAGTAATTAACATAGTATTTAATTTATACACAAATACACATGTAGATGATAATGTGAGAAAAGCTTTTCTCCCTAAAGGGCCAATATTTCTCTAGGACTAGAGATCTAAGGCTACTGGAAATTTTAATAGTCTAAAAATAATGTTATTCATGCTAAGAATCTGTCATGTCTTTATGAATTACCTTTAATATTTTCTTTTGAAAGAAACAGTCCTATCTCCAGGAAAACAGACAAGAGCAGATCTGCTCTGTTCTCCTGTATGTGTTCCAGTTGCATCACCTTCGAGTTTTGAGCAAGCAAAAGAGACTATTATTCATCCCCTCCAAATGTTCTTCTATTTGTAATAGAATACTACATTAAGTAGCACAGGTAGGAATGGAAGAAGCGACCCGGAAAAGATTATAAAATGTAAGACGGTAGTTTTAAACAATTCAATTCGTTCCCTCTCATGATTATTATGCCTTTGGTAAAGGTTTAAATTCATTACTCCAGCCACCAAAATCTTCTGCTGAAGATAGTAACAGGGATAAATACCCACTTTATGTAGCCAGCAGAACAAAACTACAGTTCTTCCTTCCTTCTTACAAGGGAGGCATTTTATCATCAGTGCTATGTGATAATGGATGGTGTGAAGATTGAATTCCTGCTTCCACTTCTGTGCCAGATACCCAAATTCACATGGGTGAAGCCATTAATCTGTCTGACTTTTCATTTCCCAGAAGCATCAGAAGTAAGGCAATAATGATTCCACTTCATTTCACGCTTCTGTTTGATGACTAAAATTGTTACTGGCCAGGATCTTGGATTAAAAAAAACAAAGGTAAGAAACACAATAAACAAATAGACACCCTCTTAATCCTCGCTTTTTAGAGCAAGAAAAGGCCACTAAGCAGCGCTGGTAGAGCAGGAGCTGAATGGAGTCACCTCTCCTCATGGCCAGGCAGCATTGTGCAGCTCTGCTCCCCTGGGACGTTCCCTTCCTGGCCCCATTGTCCCGCACCGGATTTCAGCCACCACTGTGGATGTGGAAGAGTTGATTTTTCCCTAGCAAAGGCCCTGAGGTCAAGCAATTTTAGTCCTGTTTAACCCAAGGGCGAGGACAACTGTCCAGGACATGGAGGATGGGGGCTGGTCCCTGCTCCACCTGGCTTCGGGAGTCCAAGGATGTGCTGCCCTTTGCCTGGGATGGTCAGCCACGACTCCTCCTGCAGTGCTGCACTCATGGCAGGCCCACCCTTCCTCATCCTTAAAAAACCTAAAAATAAAAAAACCCCAGAAAATAACACAGAAATCCGAGGTCCTGAAGGACACAGAAGACGCTCCTGAGCAGTGGGAGATGTGAAGCCCTTTTCCAGCCTAAATTATTCTGTGATATTATGACTTATGCAACAGATGAGTGGCTAACTCCTCGTGTGATCGAGGCCTGAGTCTCACAGCCCCTTGATTTGGGAATGATTACATCAAATCCAAGTCTCTTCCCTACGTACAGCACAAGTCTGACTCCAACCTCAGTGGTTACTGTGAGGACCAAAACTATGCAAAGGAGCAGAGACACCCTGCTGACAGCAGACATGCCCCAACAGCAGTCACAGACGGCCTGCTCTGCACAGCTCTCCTTCGTACCTGTGTTTGGGAGTGCTCCTCTGCAGCACCACTCTGGCAGCTGGCTGAGCTGTCCTTCCCGTGTGGCCCAGGTTTCTTGCTCGACAGCAGAGGGAAGCCTGCAAAAGACACAGCTTGTACCTTCCCATTGGTATTGACTCTGTCTTAAGTGAAGTCTGCAGTTGAAGAAGAAGAGCAGAAGATTGAACAGCCTCCTGGATAGAGTTAAACCTGAAGAACTGGCCTGCAACATTGAAGTTCATGGCCTTGCTCACATATGTGTCTGTGTGCTGTGCCAAACACATGTTGATATTTTCAGTGGTGGACGTGAACTGCTTTCTCTTCTTGGCTGCATGTAGTGAAGCAGTTTTGAGTTGCAGGAAACTTTCTGGAAAACCAGTCTTCTTTAGAGGGCCTTCAGGCCTCAGAAGTGGAGGCAGTCAAAACAACCTGTGACTTTTGAACTTTGGGTATGAAGAAATGAAGAAAATGGATGACTTCTGAGAGGGCTATCCATCAGAATAGGGAAAAAAATGGGAAATGCATCCACCTGCAGGCAGTAAGGACAGAAAAAGGTCTCCCAAGCCAGGACAACAGGCAGCACAATGGGAGCTCTTCTAGGATCAGGCAAGGTAATTAATTACTAAAGGAGGCAACTTGCACCTGAAGGGAGGTGGGAGAACTTTCCACTATTTGTGCCTGTGGGAATTTTACATAATAAATAATCTTTGGACAAATGAAAGTATCCCTGATCCAAGGTACTATCATGTCCAGCTATAACACGACAAGTATATGTACAGCTCAGTTATTAACTCCCAAACCCAACCGTTAATTCTGAAATCCATGCAAACTTTGGTTCTTCTACATGGGGATTAAAAAGTGCATAAGGACAAAAGCAACACTCCAGAGACAGAGAGGACGGTTCCTGCATGTGGACTTCAGCAAAGCCAGGGAGGGAGGCTGAGTTTCCTTTCCTCTCAGTGTCTCACCTATTTGTACCCAACCTTGATGCAACTTGTTATGTTTGATCAAGACTGGAGGGACACACTGTGCTGGAGCCTCTTAAGGAGCTCCTGCAGGGATGGCAACCAGGGGCTGACCTTTATATTCTGTAATTGAGCCACGGGAAAACATGAGAATCCACAATTAGGATAAAAAAGCCACCACCACCACCACCACCACCACCTGCATAAATGAAGGATTCAGCCTGATCCACTAAAACCTATTTGCTCCTGGCAGGAGCAAATACAATCGTTTGGGACACTGAGGGGAAATGTAAGTGCTGCATCAGTGACAGCCATAACACTGGTGAGGACATAAAACCCCCAGCCCAGGGGTCTGCTCGTGCCAATGGGGAGAATTGCCTCCCACCCCAGCTCTCATGGGCAGGCTCACAAGGACGGGGCCTGCACATGTCAGAACATTGCTCCACACAAAGCCACAGCTGTCACAGGAAAAACGGTTTCGTTCCCACCACCAAGCTGCTGAACTTGTATTTTCAGCTTTGCTCTCAAAACAGGATTAATTAAAAAAAAAAA
>VYZR01047768.1:0-20166 GCA_013400675.1 Oxylabes madagascariensis | reverse complement strand
TAAGGGATAACATAAAGGATGTTGGGTCTTGCCCAGGTGATGAGTGAGCAACTCAGTCAGCTGTGAAAAAGCTCTCAGACACAAGGAGGAAACTTGACCTTGTTTTTTAGCTGTTTCCACCAGCTATAATCCAGATGAATTCAAATCTTGGTCTGCCAGTCCAAATTATTTGCACAATGTGGAACTCATTTTTCTCATTAAAGTTACCATGTTAGTTTTAATGAGCATTTTAAGTAGTAAGTATTAGAAGTTATCATTAAAGTCTCCAATTACAGATTTGTTTTGGTATATAGGTCTCCATTTTTTTTTTCTTTTCTTAAAGAGAGACTAAGGGGAGAAGAATAAAAACATATTGTTTGAAATTTTGAAGCTTTTTTGTAATAAATATGATAACTTAGACATTGGTTTTGTTCTTCTGACTTTTTTTTGTTTTTCAACAGCCTGAGCTAGAGGTCCTAGTTCACCTGGGAACCTAGATAAAAATAAGCAATGTGTTAAAGCACCCAGGGAGACTGAGAGCATATTTTTAAACCTGTTTAGAGCATATTTTTAAACCTTGTTCCTACTTAAGTAAGGAGAATGGAGAAAGACCTGGGGCACACCAGTGGATAGCAGTTAATGGATGGGTCAAGTTTGTACTGTATCTGTCATTTAATAAATGCTGAACAAAGAGAAAGGAAAAGACACCATAACTTAGGAGGGAAGAGCCCAAAACTGCGTGAAAAAACTTCATACTGAAACAATTTACTTCTTATGCCTCCAAGGCAGAATGCTGCAGCAATCTGCTGTTCTAACAGCAGCAATAAAGTTGGAGATGGTTTGTTCACAAGATAAATCCCGTGCTTCCTCCTTAGTTGATGTAAAATTTAAGTAGTATCTGCTAAAAGCCCCAGGTCTCAGCAACTATGCTGTGTTGACCAGCCTCAGTTGAAGTTCTTTGAAAATACATAAACTAATCAGCAGTAATTACTAATAGAGGAGTTAGTCCTGTCCTTATAAACCTGAGATGCAAGCTGCCCTGAGAGCCCAGGCACTGAGTCCAGATACAAGGCACTGAGTAAAGGGAACTAAGTGGTTTAGGAACCAACAAAAACCTTGTCATAAGAGAAAACTAACCTGGATTTTTCTTTTCAGGATGTTTGAAGCCTAGCTGCCATCACAAGTTGCATATAAAAATTATAATTTTTATTTCTAAAGCATGTAAGCACTTTAAGAAAAAAACATATAATGCCACTTATGTACAGAACTCCCCTTTAATATTGCACATCTAAGCCTCTGCTTACAAAGTACAAAAGTAAGAGGAAATAACAGCCTGAACAGTGTGCTTAAACTTCATTCTCTGTATAAATGCTATGGTTCAGAATGTACTGCTGGAAAAGAACAACAAGTTTTACCTGTTCTTGAGGAGTTTACTGGATTCCCACACCTAAAGTATTCTGTTTACTGTTGCTCACCTGTCAGATCAATGAAAGCCTCTGACCATCAGTGAAATCTCCTATGAACGGGGTGCCCTTCAAAACAAGCAGTTTTCTCTGGCATCGGCTACAAGAGCTGAGTTAACCTCACCTTTTTCATCTCAAACACATAGGGACAACTTCCAATATCCCCCTCAGATCATTCTCCAGGGACAATCCAAGCCACTTCCTCAGCAAAGTATTGATGTGGTAGTTTGTTGTTTGTTGTTGTTTTCGATGTTGCTTTTCAATGCTTTGAAAAATCTTATTGCAAGGACCATTTTTGCATCAAGGGGAAATTTCTGTGTTTTCCAGGAGCCCACAAGTATGTGAAATGATAATTCATTTCTTCAAAGGTGGAACCAGCAGATGCACCAAGAACTAGTCTGGCTTGTTTTCTGGAAAGATTGATCATATATGTATATATATATTATATATATACACACATATATATATATATATACATAAATTGAAAGTACCTGTTTCAGATAAAATGCTTTATTTTGTTGCTTCCTGGTAAATTGCTTTTGATAGCTGTTGAACAAACTTGATATCAAACACCATGAATGCTCTGAGCAGAACCAGCAGCATTCACAAGCATTCAGACTGCAATATGCACAGCAGGTTCAGGAGTTGGCTGGGTGTTACTTCATCTTCAAGATTAAATGACTATCAACTTATCAAGATTTTTTTTCTTTTTTTTGAGATTTATTGTTTCTGACAGACAAATGTAGATTAAATATATTCAGCAACTCCCACACATATCTATTTTAGGAGCTTCCTCATGCAAATATGATGCCTCAAGGACATTCTTTTGCCAACAGAGTTTTCACATCACCTAGGTTGTTTCTGGAAAGGTGTGGAATCCATTCAAGCACACCAAATCCAACATCTCTTTTAATACACCTGTGTGTTTGACTGTATCTATACCAATTTGTGTGCAAGGGTTATAATAAGAATGTCCTTGAGAATGAGGGGGGAAAAAACAAGTAAGTATTAAAAGTTAAGAAGTACCAACAGTAAAATTACATTTTTTAGTCTGTCCTCCCATGTTTCCAGTAGATGCTCTGCATTGGAACAGAGAGAAAGGGTCTGATCTTGAAATTAAATTACAATCTCAATGACAGTCTAATGTCTATGTCCAGAAGAAGTCACATTACTTCAAAAGTAACTCAGCCTGTGCTGGCAACAGCAATTTTTCACCCAGCCTTAGTGCTCACAAAGGCTTCATCTGGCTGAAATGCTCAGATGCCCTCAGATGCCAGCTGCATATTGGCAACAGAGTGTAGCTCTAAAAATTAGCACACCTTTATTTTTTTCTTCTCAGAAGTATTAAAAAACACACAGGTTAATTACAACAGCTCTGCAACCCAGGCAGAATGCTGAACCTGCCTGAGCCATTCTCCCACTTGAAAGTGACACACCAATTACAAGTTTCATTTGGCTGGGGGCTTTAATTTACTACATTTCAACATTCTGCTGAAGCTGTAGCTTTGTTTCCTACTGCACAGGCCCATCCCATGCCAACTGAAGGCCAGATGCAGAGATAACGCTGAGTAAAATTTATTTGGCAACTCACCCCCACAATCCTGGAAGGAGGCATTTAGGTGCCAAGTTTAGACAGAAGCTGCTGCTACATTTTGAGTGTTGTCTTTAAAGCACGTCTGCAGTGCATTTAGGACCACAATGCCGAAAGCTAACTGCAGAAAAATGAGAAAGCGGCATACTTACAACATTAATTTTAAATGCACTCTGCGTGGACAAGAGCAGCAATGATCGATCTCTCAACTGTCTCTGCAAATTCACTCTGCACCTAAAAGAATACAAATGCAGAAAAGCAACTGTTTCTCCCTCACATTGCAAAGGAAAATTAGAAGGGCAGGTAAATAGCTCAGGTAAACTAGAACAGCTCGTTTTCTAGCCCAGTTCAGGCAAGGAACCTCTTGTTAGAAACAATCCCTTCGTATTTCAGAACCTTCTCATAACGTTAATAATGAAAGCACAGTCTTCCAAAACATTTCTGCTAGAATCAGAAAAAAAATACAAGAACACATGGCCCAGGAAGGTCTGTCTGCCAGAGAGGACAGGATGCAACAGCTCTTTTTAAGAACTCTTTGAAGATCCTGACTGCAAACTGTCAGTTCATGCTCAGAATTTATTAAGGCATGTGCAAATGTAGTTCCTTTAATGACACTACTAAAACCATCTTCTAAGTATTCAAAAAAACCCAAAAAACTACATTTCTAGCTTGGCTGGAATGGAAGAAGACAGCTTAATTAGAACAACCAGATTTTCAGACAGAGCATAACATTTGGTATTTCAGCTCTGTAGTTTTATAGCTCTGGAGAAATTACCTTGCAGAAGTTGAGATCTGCTCAGATTTCTCCTTAAGTTAATATGCTTCCTTTCACAGGGAATGCTCACCTCATGTTTATGCTAATAAAATTATTCCTCATTATTTCACCTGTGTTGTATATTCTCTTCCATTTCTAAACAACAAAGACCTACAGGTAAAATTATTCCAGCAAGGCCTGTGGCGTGTCCAGCTAAGAAACCATCAAGAGAAGTTTGAACTGTGCTAATTTCAGGGGCTGAACTGCTTTCTTGTTAATCTTGTACAGCATCAGAATTGGCCAAGTCAAAAGCATGAGACCATATCCAACTTCTCCCATAGGCTCAGTGCTCTAGGAGGATGAAAAATCCAATATGAATAATCTCGCTGGGATAAAGGAGATGGGTGAAACAAGACAGATTGGATGGAAAATAGGTTAATCACTAATCTAATAAAATATATCTTGCAGTTGTTAGGGTTTGGTAGAACACATTCTAGAATGTGTAAATTGCCATAATCTCTGGAGATGACCAGTTATCTCCAGCAGAAGTGGTGAGGTTCCAAAGGGCCACAGGATGGTAAGCACAGGACTTATATCATTAGAGAGGGTAAAAAGCAGGTCAGTAATTCAGAGATCAGCCAAACCTACTTGACCTCTGGGACGAAATATTAATCTCCATTCCAACAATAAATAAGGACAGTCTGAAAGTGCCTCATTCATTGCCTGCTAAAGATTTACCAGGTGTCACCCAGATTTGAAAAATGCTTCTCCCCTTGAAATTCAGCGATGGTACACAAGTAGATTTCCTGTTTCGTCTTCACCACTGCATCTTCTCACAAACTCAACAAGAGACTGGCATCAAGCAGAAAGATGGCCTGTGATGTGAGATTTAATTGACTTTGAACTGAACTGAAAGAGAAAAAAAAAAGGATAAAACCAAAGAGTGATAGCCTCAAGGTATTATGTACCACCAGCTAATTGCACTTAGAATGTCTTTGTAAAGAACACCTTTCCAGTCTGATACCCTTAATGACTGGTTTTCAACTAGCTACTAATGGCCAGCACTTGCAATGCTTCCTTAGTGAGATTAATCAACACACGATCATTCAGCAGCTTTGTGGAGCACTTAAAAGCTCAAATCTTGCTAAAAGATATTTACTGTTGAAAGTAAAGGCAGGCAGCCATCACAGCTGCCTGCATCATACGGGACACAGGAATCTTCTTGTCCAATCTGGATGTCATTGCTGGCTCAGAGTGTGGTTTTATATTAGTTTAAACCAACTTAAATGGCTGCTTTTCCTCCCTCATGAGTACACTTTCCCTCTGCCCACCCTTGCATCAATTCTGGCATTTATTTGACCCATCCTTCTGTATTTTTCACCTTTGCTGAGGCTCCTTTGAGCCTGTAGCTCTACAGACAGTTTGCCTGGGTATCAGGCACACGTGGCATTCACCAGGGCAGGCACACACAGCCAGGGACAGGCTGAGGCTCTGCCTGCAGTCGCCCCTGCATGTTTTGCTTGGGCACGTCACCAGCCTTGTCTATGACTCTGACACACGTGACCTGGTGGGCACCTAACTCTTCAGAGACTCTTGCTGCCATCCTCAGGAGAAATCAAGACCACAATGACAGTAACTGCATCTCTTAGATATCCTCTTTCTTGCTATTATTTCAGGCAATTGATTGATATCAAGTGCCCTTCGGTCAGGCTGCTGAGTCCCATCACAGGTCTCTAGGCAGTCAGATCACTGGCCAGACTGTGATGCCACACCTTCAGATCGGGGCTTTCAAAGAAAGATAGAGTGGGCCAGATCCCATGAAAGCCCGTGTTAGCTGATCAGAAGAGAAGCACTCCAGGAAAAAAGTCTCCAGTGTTTGCATGCATGCCCATCATGCCAGGCCATCATGCTCCGTTCACGCAGTGAGCCAGGAGAGTGGGTCTCAGCCTTTTATGTTAGTCTGGAAAGGGCTTCTCCCTCTCTCTTTCCTTCAGAGGACAAGAGTCATCCATTTCAAGTCTTCTCTTGCTCAAAGCCATTTGACTCAGGTCCCAGATCTGCACCTCCTCCCTAGGGAGATGAGAAAAACCAGAAGCTTTGTTGCACACATTGCTTCACCATCATGGATGATGTTAATTGCCCCCAAAGCAATTAATTTCAGGAAGAATTCTCTTGCCCACTGAGTCAGGAACACAACCACTACACAAAACATAAAGATACACATTATAGCCTGTTATTTCACTAATCTCAGAAGAGCTGCAGTAGCACGTCTTACTTGTGACTCACAAACCCACATTGTTTGGATTCTACCTGGAAACTAAAGCCTTGGTTCTGAAATGCTGTCCAAGGATTCCTCTCTGGATTAGCTGAGCACTGGAAAGCTGCAGCCTCAAACCTCCAAGGGGGTTCAGCATCTCAACCACAGGTGGACCATGCACTGATAGTCCCAAGTCAGAGCAGTCAGTCCACAGGAGCCAACAGATTTAGGGAAGGTGCTGACCGGTTTTAATTAGGCTTGAGCAAAGTGGAGGGGACCAGGTAAAAAGCTGACCTTGCAAAGGAGGGACCTCATTAGCAACTGACAGGACTCACTTGGATAGTTTCTGTGGAGAAACATGGAACAAGGTATGGGTCATTAACAAAAGGAAGCGTTCTGTGTCAGGCTGCTTTCCCCTCACCTCTACCTGCCAGTCAGGAGAAAAGCTGGGATTTTGCTGCTCAAACTGCGAATAACTAGTGCTACCACACCTCCCTGCTGCCTCCTCAGCCTTCCTGAACAAGCCTTAGAGGAAGGAAACAGCATATCCAAGTGGGAGTGTGCCCGAGCTGTGCAGGTTTCAGCTGCTCCAGATGTGGGATGGGAATAGGGCTGTAGGTCTCTAAGTGTCATTCTCAGGAATGTGCTCTCCTTGCTCCAGGGCTGCTGAATGCAGAAAAGGTAAAAGCTCAGGGTGGGGTCATGTTGACACATTTCCTCTGTGCCATACGTGCTCAGCCAGGAACTGACTGACTGACGCAGTTTCACTCCCTGTGGGTCCTTTGTCTAGGGCTGTGATTTAGCACTGCAAACCACAGCTGGCCAACTGAACTCCAGACTGGAAAGGCACACCCATCCTCAGTTTTGGTTTACATTGATTACTCTGCCTTTTTTACACGTAATTTCCACTCAAAGTCTCTCCAGTGCATCACTGCAGCCACAGAGAAATCAATGAATCCTTGTGAATTCCCAGCTGTAGAGGAAACCACCCTGCATTGCCCCACTCCTGCCAGCCCCAGCCCCAGCCCACACCTGGCACAGCCCTTCCCTGCTGCTGGGACCGCCCCACGATGTTTGTTGGAAGCCAGCCCAGGGCAGCAACAAAGGCAAGGTGTTGGCGTGGCCTGGGAAGTGCCAGCACAGCCTCCCTGGTGACCAACCTGGCCCTGCCACACCGGGCAGGCTGAGGGCTTNGAAAAAAAAATGGCATTTTGGACTGAACATAATATTTCCTACTTCTAGATTTTACTATTTCTTTTTGTATTACCAAAAGCAAAGGGAAGTGGAGGACGCAAATAAATAAAATGCACCAGAGACCCAGAGAAGCCCCCAGTGACCTCAGAGATAACATACCCCAGAGGTGGGAGATCCCCAGTTAACCCTGTGCCCCTCACCTACCCAAAGGGCTCACAGAGCACACACCAGCGTGTCCCCTCCCTAGCACCAGCCGATCTCTCTTTCACAGATGGTGCCACAAATATTTAAGCCCAAGGTATCAGAACACACCAGGACCACACGCTTCCAGAGCACCGGTAGGAGGGATCAGGCAGTCCAAGTCCTGTTCCTGTGAACTTCTCCCATGAAGGCGTAACATAACTCTTCCAGGAGCAATTCCCCAGGAGCAATCAATGAGAATTCCTGTATTGCTGAATAGCAAATGTCCAGAGATGATGGCTTCCTTCCCATGCCTCATCCCAGGAAACACTCAAGGCCGTGTTGCATGGGGCTCGCAGCAATCTGATCTAGTTGAAGATATCTCTGCTTATTGCAGTGGGATTGGACTAGATGGCCTTTAAAAGGTCCCCTCCAACCCAAATCATTCTGTGATTCTCATTAAATCCTTTTGGTTAAAAAAGTTCTAATAACCCCACATCTTCTGGTAAATCCTAAGGGTGGACTCGTGCTTTCCTAATCATCAGCATATTAATCATTTCTCCAGGAATTTTGCAAGAGGAGATTTTGTAACATAAAGCAGATTTAGTTAACATAAGCTGGAGCCAAAAGCATTTTGACATCAAGGTTAGTAGCCTTGACATAATGGAATTAAACTATTAAAAGCATTTAGGGTGTGGATGTAACTTTAGACATATTTAGGAAATCAAACCCAACAGGCTACCACATTATAAGGTAAGAGCATTGTTTTGGAATCTTGTAGGGCCCCTGATTCCGATAAGAAGGCATCCAAGTAAAACAAGAAGAATTATGAGAGTAAAATCAATGTATACCCATCAAAGGTTAAAAATTATTGCCTGCAGTTTCATGTGCAAGTACTCCTATTCCAGCTGTGAAAAGAATCATTAAAAAAAATTTTAAAAGCCTAATGGGGAAAACACACTTTTAACCAAATACTCTTATTCCTTTTCATCATACACCACCTTTGAAATTCCTCCATGACAGGCCTATTGGATGGTGTTCAGCAACTGAGACTCTGTGGGGAAACAGAAAAAGTTGTTGGGGCCAGAGAAGCTGCTGTTGGAATGCGCTCTTGTTTCCTACAAAAGAAGCATGCACAAATGACAGGAGGAAGGAATTAAGCCAGAAAAAGCCACTTTTGACCCCGTTGCTGTATTTAACTTGCAATTTTACTGCTGAGACAGTAAAAGCAGTTTAACTACAAACTCCTTCATGCATATATATTATTTATTTATATTGGGAAATCAGTGCAGACAAGTTTGCTTGGGCTCAAGCTGTGGAAAAGGGGTAGCCAAACAGTTACTGGGAAGGGCATCACTCCCAGCACAAGTGCTGTAACGTCTTCAGAGACAGAAGATAAATAAATCACATTTCAGATGAGAGGAATGTTGTTAAAAAGAAAAAAAAAAAAATATAAAAAACGCAGGTAGCAAGGAAGGCTAAGCAGGGAGCTGCCTGATTAGCTCTCCACAACTGTGAGAGGAGAGCTTGAGGCTGGGCCCTTCATCAACAGTCCTGAGGCAATGCATTTATGGTGCTTAAAGGATACTCGTGGGGGTCACCCAGACAGGAGACCTGGAAAGAAGCAAAGTGCTAAAATGAAAACCTCACATTCCATTAACAAATCTGCCTCTGCAGTTGTTCCCTCTGTGCCTCAGACTGAACTGCATTTCTGTGTTTTTGCCAAGTAGCTTTACCTGTATCATATATCTTTGGGTTTAGCCAAAGGGGAAGTAATAAATTGGAGCATATAGAACAAGATAATAAAATGCAGAAGTTTTATACTGCTATCCCATCAGCCTGAGAAAATATATGAGATCTTGGCTCTAGCAATGATCAAGAAACGCATTAAGCAGCATTCATTCCTCTCAAGTGCTTTCTTGAAAAACAACTTCTCTTATCTTAGCCCCAAAGTTACCTCTGTTCCTTGCACATTTCTGCCTTAATCCCAGCAAAAGGATGGCTATGATTTCAGTAGTAAAAAATTATTTGCAGAGATAACAGACCTCTTGTAGCTGAAATGACTAATGGACCCACTAATCTCAAAGGGAGGAAACTCACAGAACTTAAATTTCCCATTTTATTCATTTTTATGCATCTCTTCAGCAGTTCAGTCCACATTAGCAGAGACAGTGGGGTCACAACAGGTTCAAGGCACAACAGGTTCATTAGCTGAACAAAGTTTTTTGTGCTGTAAAATCTATTTCCTGTCTGGATTACAGGAGGAAACATGATCTGCATAACCAATGCTCCTAAAACTGATTTTATACGCAGCCCAATAAATGATTTATCTATCTTTGACTTAATCAAAATGTTATTTCCACTAAGGGTTAGCTTCGGCCTCTTCTGGTTGAAACGTCTGGGCTATAACATCCTGCAAGGAAGTCTGTTGAAATCACAGCCAAAATTTCAGCCAGATAGGCACAAGCAGGCGTTGAGTGAGAGTCATGGATGTGATCTGTGTAAGGGGAGTGTCACTGTCAGTGTGCCAGAGCTAACTTGATAGAAGCTGATGTACTGCCCTGACAACATGAACTGAGAAACTGCGGCTGGCTCTGACCCCCAGCACACTTTAGCTCCTCATGGCCCAGAACAAGAACTATGGAAGCCCAAAAAGAGCAGCATTAGGCCTTTTACAATTTAGTGTACACATACAGGCTGTCCTGAAAACCTCTCCAAAAAACGAGCAAGCCCTTCTCAGGCAGGGGCAATGCACCAGCTCTGTGGGTTTCCCTCAATTGTTCCCAAAACTGATCTCCATTTATTGCAAGAAACCGGCTGGCAGGTCAGCATTGATTCTGCCATCCTGTTAAAATCACATTCCTACACAGCTCAGACAAGGAGATCTATCGGTTTAATACAATAAAAGCAAAATTCCAGCTTTTGCTCTCTCAAGGCCTGTGTGAAACCAAGCACGCAGTAAAAAGACTGTTTGCATGGGGCACCGTACACACTTAAAAGCCAATTGTATCGTCAACATTGAAAATTGATATAGATTTAATTTGCCTTTTTTGCTGTACTTGAGAAACAGTAATGGGACACCCCTCAGGGCTAATTTAATATAGTTTTGTGAACGAAGCATCTGCTTCACATCTCCAAGCAAATGAGTTTGAAGTCTTATACAGAGTAGATTGCATTAACCTTCCTAATTATTTTTCTCCTGAGAAAGCACTTCCACATTTCTCCTGACAAAACATATTTCACTCCTGAAGTGTATTTACTGCCAATAATTAAAACAAAAATAGAGCTAACGCACACACACTCTTGTAAAACAGGCAGCCCAACAGCAGAACCACAAATGCTAAAGAGCCTTACAGCTCCATAAAGCCTTGGAGCAGCCTGTAAACACAGCTGATAACAAATTCCATCCAGCACAAAATCGTGCTAGCTAAAGATTAAATAACCAAACCCCTGGAAGTTAAGGTCTGACACCAGGAGTATGTTTAGTCCTCTCATTTAAAAAGTCCTATGTTTGTGTTAAATGCAGAGGCTTGAGATGCTCCAGCAGAACGTTTGTGCATTCCAGCATGGCAAAGGATCAGTATTTAACATGAAAACAACCCCAGGAACATCCATGGGGTCTTTAAATGACAGAATGTGTGTCCTGCCTTTCTCTCCCTACCCCAAATTGTGCACAGCTCTGTGTGAGGTTACTCCACAGGGCATCTGAGACACTGGATGGTGTCTTCCTGTGATAAATAGGCACATTTATTGGGAACTCAGCACATTCATAAAAAGGAAATGAACTGAAGCAAAAGTGCAGTGAATCACCAGTGGCTGGTCCCTTTGAAGGGAAGTGGAAATCGGAGATGGCACACTAGAAAGGATCACCTTTCCTCTGCCACTGTCAATGCTATTTACATGCCACTTGCATTTTTAGCTCAAATCTACAAAGGAAAAGATTCTTTCATAATGGCTGCATTGAGCTGATATACAATGCAAAATTGCTGATTTGATTCCATTTAAAAGAAAGACAGAATTATTTTGGACTAGGCACAATAGCACTAAGTTCTGCTTTAACTTGGTATAATTACAACTGGCCATTCATATGCTGAACTGACATCAAAGAACAATTTATTTTGAGTAATAGCCCATAATTCACCCTAACATATGTAATTAGAAATGAAATTTAATATATGTTCAGGCTATTGAGAGAGAATGGGAAGTGCAGACTTTTGAATTCATACTGTGTAGGAACTGCTTAATAATATGACAGCTAAAGATTAATCACCCATCACAGTGCAAAAGATCAGGTAATATTAAACAACCAAACAAATTGTGCACACAGGAAACGCATTATAAACACAGTGGAAATTATACGTGCCAAAGCCAAATTAAGTCCTGGTATAACTCAACGATTATGGGAAGAAAAAATAAAGAAAAAATATAAAAAAAGGGAAAAGTTTTATAAAAATATAAAAAATATTTTTAAAAAATATAAAACTTGGGCCTCTGTTTGTGCAGCATGTGGTAGACCCAAAGACAGGCTGAGGCTGTGCCTCGTTAGAAGTGGCCATCCAGCCTCCCAGGGTCTGCAGCCCTGGAGCAAGAGCCTCGCACCAGGGTGGGAAGGAGCAGGGTGGCCACATCCCAGCACCAGTGAGCAGCTGCCCGGCTGCAGGAGCCTCCAGTGAGTCCTGAGGGCTCTCAGCTGAACCAGCGGCAATTGTTTGGGCTACAGTCATCCCCTGGGGAGGCTCTCCGGGGGTCCTGGACCTGCCCTGTTGCAGCTTTTCACATGTCATGGTTAACACAGTGACAGGTCTTCATTCCTCCAGCTAAACCCTCCCCCTTTTGGTCTTACCCCCTGCCAGTATTTGCACACCGTGGTCACAGTCCTTTAGGTAAGCACTAAAGGACCACACTATAATGTACCAGGCAGGCAAAAAAATAAATAATCTGAAAGTGCTGACATGGAAGCCTCTATGTAAACTGAAAAGAGTGAGTGGAGTACAAATGTGCAAAAAGCAAAAAGGCTTTCAACTGTTAAATTGCTGTCTTATGAAAAAACTGCTGCCTGTGAAATACAGTGACTTATCTGCTTCAAATAAAATAAATGAAGTAGAAATGTCACTGTGATTAAACATCTATATCATGTAGCACATGGGGAACAAGTACAACTCATAGCTAATGACTCCCCACCTTTCTAAGTACTTTGTCCCTGTAGCTGCTGCACATTTTCTTGAGCTGGTGTCTCACTGAAGCTTTTGTAACTGATTGATAGTCTAATAATTCTGATTGCATTTAATGGATTTACCACTTACCTTTGAATGGCTGCATTTCAATCTTTTTTCTCCTGATCATTTCTCAATGTATTCTGTGATTCTGCCTTGCTATCCACCCCTCACATCAACACTGAAGCTGGGCTTCAAGAAGAAAGCAACGGGTACCTTTTATGCCCTGAGACAAAAATGCTGTTTTACTGAGGCATTCAGGCAAGGGACTACAGTGAACAGAAAGATTTCCCTTTGGGTTTAAATGTTGGGTTTGGGCTTTTTTTCACTTGGCTCTTCTGCACTCTTCCCATTTTCCAGGTCTGAACTTGTTGGTTCCCAGTACTGGTCAACAGTTCAAGCGGCAACAATACCTTGTGGAGGGCATGTGGCTCTGAGCATGTCCATTTCCTGCAGCTGGGAAGAGACAGCTTTTCTGAGGCTTTTGTGACAGGAGATGTGGGGTGGAAAGCGCCAAAGAACCAAATGCAGTTAGTCACAAAAGGTAAAAAGGAGGACTTAAAATGTTTGTCAGTCCCTAGTAAACACCTCAATGTATTTTGGAGGTAACCAGCAGATGCTCTGGATTACTGAGCTTTCCCAAAGTACCATCAAAGAAGCTGCCAAATCTGCCTGTGCTTAGTGTAGGGACCACACTTCTGGGTCTTTTGGTTTGGGTTATTTTAAAAAGTTGACCTCTGAAGTTACCTCTGCTCTTCTTCTTTACTGAAATGCATTTGACCAAATAAATGTCAGCACGCCATGATCTAATTCTGTGGAAGACAGATAGCAAGAGCCAGCTGCATTCGTTTTAGCCAGCTGGGAAAGTCTCCAACAGCCAGGGTGACTTCCCTGAGCTTTGCTCTTCCTTCTTCACGAGTTTCTGTGAACTTTAACAGGGCTGTATTCATGTATATGTATATGTATATATGTGTATATATATATATATATATATACACTTTAATCTTATATACACTTTAAAATTAGTCCCATATATGTGTGTAGAGGTATAACCTGTTATACAATCATAGGTTATATAGTAATATATAGTATAGGTTATATAGCAATCATGGTTAACCCTAATAAATGTTAATAATGATCCATCGGTTGTACATAAACACAGTATCAAGGCCACACAGGCAAGAGGCTCCTTTACCCCCCACTGTTAATGAAACTGCTATTTATAGAAAACATGTTTGTTTGTGTGCTCATGATAAAGATTGAGTAATGAATTCCTCAGGGTTATTTCAGGTTCACACACACAAAAATCTAAAGTGCTTACACAGCTGCACCTGGACTTCTTCCCTTCTATTTGGCAGCCAGGAGTTATCCTGGGCTCTGAAACAGCTTGTCTTGTTTAACATTAATGTTAAGCAATGTAAACAGCTAACAATATCCCATAGTTAGCCATAATGCTAAGATACACATAGCACTGAGGAACCCTCACTCTCCTTATTTGCCAGGATAATTTAGCAATTGTAGACAGGGATGTACAGGGCCATTGTTCACCTGGTTTTCAGGTCACTGGAGTCCCATAGAAATAAGGAAGACTGACCATTGCCAGATCCATTTCAACAGGCTGAGGACATCTCTAAGTCTCCATTACCAAAATCATGACTGAGCAGCTTCAATTTCCATGGACATCTCCCAGCCTGCAGCTGCTGCACAGGGGTGGATTGGCAAAGGGAAGGCAAACGATGGGGCAAACCCCGTCACTTAACATCTCTGGGGACATGTGGGACCACAGACATAGTTTCAGCTGATAATGAGGATGAGCATTAGGCTGATCTAACGCTCTTTAGCGGACACCGTGTCCAGTTCACTCCTGGCACGGATTGAATCACCATGGAGAACCTGGTATTTCAAGCCGCTCTTCCCTCCCTGCTGGTTTGGCCTGCCCAATGTTGTAATTTCACAGCTAAAACAACACTTCTGGGCTGACAGACACTTCACCCACACTCTCACTGCAGCTCACAGCCAGCAAAAGCCACTGCTTCTTAGCAAGTTCAAGATTCTGGGCTATCGATTTTTACCAGTGGCACACAGGAGTGCTGACGCGTCCTTGCAGCGTTAATAACCCCAGCTGCAATGCCGCTGACCTTGTGGACAGCTGCAGGCAGGGGACAAATAGCTGCCTCTTAAGGGTGAGGGCTGAGATTTAGGAACATGCTGAGAGCTGCAGGTGATGGTAGGCACTTTTCAGGAAAGACAGAAAATAAAGCCCACCTTTCTGAGATACCTGGCGTCCCCAGACATCCTGTGTTTCACTGGTAGACCTGCCTTTCCTAGATACAACCTTGTACTGCCACATTGGGCTGCCCAATGGAGAAGGGACAAGCGGGGGGCTGAGGGCAACACCCCATCCAACAGACCCCTGCCACACCGGGTACATCGAGGGATGAGCCAGGACCAGGGGGTTCAACAGGAGCAAATGGAGGCCAGGCAGGGCTACCCCTACATAGTAACCAGGACAGGTATCCTGGGCTGAGCTGTAACAGGGTCCTGGACCTCAGATAAGGTGGGGAGACTCCAAGGCAGGCGGGGCAGGGCAGTGAGGGCTTGTTACTTCATATTCGATGGCTGTTTGTACCAACTACTGCTTTACTTAGTATTTAAACTACAAATGCATTTGGACACAGGCCAAAGTTAATCTCCCTGTTTGCAAATGGGTCTTGTAACAAAGTATTTCTGGTAACAGAAGGGAAAAAATGGTTTTTCTCTTAGTAAATCCTGCTTTAGAAAAAAAGATTTTTTTCTTACAAACCTAGCAGAAACATTAATTTTAAGGTTTCTCCTCCTCCTGAATACCATGCAGTCTGACAATTCCATGATGCCTGAGAAGCCAGACTAGATGGGATAGCACCTCAGTACTCAGCAAATCTCTAAACGGTGATTAGGTTGGAGTACCCTGAAATGTCTTTGGGACCTGAAATCATCCCCTCCTCAACAACCATTCACTAACCAACCACAATGTTTATAGGTATTTCAAACAGCACTGATCTTAACATTGATCTGTAAAGGATTCCAGTTGGTAATCCCCCTCTATTGCGAAAAACAAACATTTTTCTCTATCTTTTATCAGTATTTGCAGCTTGCCTTGTCACATATTTGAAGAAGTCTGTGGCATGTTGGGGAAACTCCCACAGGCCTAGAAGATTTCAGGCAGAATCCCACTCTATAGTTCCCCCTTATCACATAACAATACACAAGATAGGAACAGCCTGAACTGAGTGCATCGACTAGTGATTCCTGGTAAGAAAGAGCAAGCGTCTCCCTTCCAGGAGCAGAGAAGAAATATAAATTATTAGCTTTCAGACCACAAACCCATCAAATTAATCATCTATGAACATCAGTAACAGCTATTTTTATATATACATACATACGTACATACATACACACACATATATATGTGTGTGTATATATATATATATATTAAAAAATAACCACCAACCTGGAATGAACACTGACACTGTTGTCTGTGTTGTCAGGGAACATAATTTCATGTCTTGCTTAAGTGGTCACCAGGTTCCTTCTCTTTGGCTGGAATATATTCTAAACACCTTAAATCAGAATCAGAAATGAGCAATACAACAAATGTTCAATATCCATTTCAAGGTAAACATGAGAAAAACAAACTACAGGATAAGAGAAGACACAGTGCTTTATTTTTCTGGAAGATAAGTATATGGTGTGTGGCCTCTCTCTTTAGCACTGTACTTTCAGGCTAGTGGTCACATTCTCTTCCTCTTTTCCCTCTCAAATTCTCTCTTCCCAGAGGCACATGCTATTCTGTACAGTCATAGTTGTCAGGGTAGTGTCCAAAACCCAAGGATTAATAAAAGTGTGAAATTACCTTCATCATTTGACACTGCAGAACAATTTAGGTGGACAGAAATACTATCCTATCAACACTGAGCTGAGTTATCCTTCTGCTGGTACAACCAGTTACTTGTTATCCCTGAAAAATGACTCCCAGTGGGACCTATGTCCAGCATCTTGCCCACAGCTGGTGATTATAACTATAGAAAGCTGGAAGGGAAAAGCAGTAGCCATCCAGTTCCTCAAACATCATGTCCCAAAGCTCACTTTCATTTCTTCAATCACCAGCCAGCTTCTCAAAGCTCTTTTTTATGTAACCTGCCAGGAGCATGGCCTGAGGCTGTGCAGTATCTGAGCAACAAAGCTGAGACATGCATGCAAACAACCTCAAGAAAGAGAAGAGACTTTGGGGATTGTGCATGTTTTCTCAGGAGAAATCTGTTATCAGCTTTGAAGACAAAGTTTGCTTATCAACTGTCTAAGCAGGCTGCTTGATGTTAACAGATAGGGTTAGAGATCCTTTTGAAAGGCACCTGGGCTGTGGTGTATCTGCTCCCACCAAATACAGGTCTCCATTTCTGCCATTTCTGTCAACTGTTAAATCCCATGGTCAGTATTGTGCAGAGGGCAAATCAGCCAAATCAGTTTCCTTCAAGCTTTAATAGCTGTGAATCTTGAATTCTGAGGGGACAAGGGCACACGTGTGCCAGTGCCCCTGGTCCAGCAAAGTATCTAAACCGAGAGGGGCCATCACTGCCCATGCAGAAAAGCTTTGTGTTATTTGAAATACAAGGCAGTCCCAGCACCTGTGACCACAGCACTTCTGACAGACTGAACACCCAACTCACAGGCAGAATTTTATCTCAAATCTTTCTTAGGGAAGTACCCTTCTCAAAAGTTATTTACTCTCTCAAGGCTTCCTACTATGTTCCTCTCCTTACATTGCTGTTTATTTACTAAATCACAAACTTGCATTTACTCGAAAGACATATTTGCTAACGGCCTTCACAGTGCATTGTCTGATTGAAAGTAAGATTTCCCATAACGTACTTAAAGGAAAACTGTTTCCATGTCAGGAAAAGACAGTAGCAGCTGCTGGCATTTTCATGTGAAATAACAAAATGCACATCTGTAATTTCTCTATGTTCAAATAAACACTGTGGTGAATACAGTGACATGAGACATCTGCCAAGTCCACAATCCATTTCTTATGCTAGAAGCTTTTTAGTCATCTGAATGAGAAAACAGAGAATCCCACCTTCTGAAAAACTGTAGCACTGACTGCTTCTGAAAGAGCTAATGTCAAAATAGAAAATGTCCTAAAATACTTTCTCTATTACAGTGGGTGGAAAAATTGTCCTTGAAAATACAGAGATATTATTACTTTCTCTGATGCCTGAAAATGACGAAAGGATGAAAAAGACTGGAAATTAACTATTTCCACCTGACACCGGTGTTGAATGCTCCAATAAGGCAGAAGAACAGGCATCAGCCGTGCTGAGAAGTGAATCAAAAACCTGGATGAAAAAGGCAGACTTTAATGTTGTGAAGCAATCACATCTGGGAATTCCACACATATGAGGTGTCCAAGTTTCCTCGGCCTTCAGGAAGGTCAGAAGTTAAAGCCAGGAGAAAACTCCCAGTGGGACAGCTGTATGTTACCAGTGCATCCCCTTTCTTATGATATTTTGCTTTTAACGGCAGCCGAGTTCCTCGCATAGCATCTCTCATCCACTACAGAGCCACTTAAATAAAGATATCAATTGTTAGCTACATAAAGGCTTCAATCATTGATCCAGAAAATCAGCTTAGTCTCCCTTGGCTTTTACATGAAGTCAATTATGCAGATGTGGAGCATGTATTATACACTGGCAGAGAAAGCCAAACCCTGCAGAAACACTGTAAATATATTTACTTCGCTAATACCCCAAAGCTTACCCGGCCTGAATGCTACGAATACCACTAAAATTCGGCATATCAAACTCTTGTATTGCCACCTCGTGGCTGATGCACGTATAACTTGGCTTTACCAGGCGGAGAGCAGATCAGGAATTCCTTCTATTGCATAAGAAGGGAATAAATGCTGGCATAAATCGAAGGAGAGATTTAAACTGAGTTACATTTAATAATGATACTTTGCAATGGAATGAGGATCTTCTCTGAAGGAAGAATATGAATCAAATGCTGGGTGAAAACTCAGGCATGAAATGGAAATCAAGCAAACAACTCACCCATGATGTGTCAGCTCTGCAGTCATCCCTCAGCCTGGCACTCTGGATGGTGGGATACAAAAGACAACGGTGCCACTAATAAGTAACTTCAAAATTATTCCAGTTAAGTAACCCGCCTGGGAAATTCTTGTAATGGTTTCCAAGGCCCCTGGGTGATTTGATATTCAATTGACATAGAGAGAGTTGTGGTTTATAGGAAATGTTACCTTTCCTGGAGAATTAGATCCCACAATACCATAAGGGTTGCCTTTGATTATGTCTGCATCTACTTGATAATAAATGAAGGGCAAAGGAGCCATGGGCCCAGGGAAGAACAAGGAGGAAAATACAAGTGGAGGGGTGCCTACTACTGGAAGTGACATCAACCACTGCCCAGAGAACTGTGGGGGTGCTCTCCAGGCTCCAGCCAGGCCTTTCATACCAGCATTTTACATTTACTTTAATTTTGCATAGCAGTTCACTGATCTCTCCAAATATTTTCCTTCAAACCAGCAGGAAGTTCATATACCTGCAATGGCATGCAGGGGGAGTTTCAGCTTTCATATTTATTTTTATATTCTGAAAGAAGAATGGTTTTCTCCTTTCCATTAGCGTCATCCAGAATACTGAGTCTCACAGCCAGAATAAAGGATTTATTCTGAACAACTGAATTAGAAAAAGAAACATCCTTATTCTCATTATTATCTCTTGTTAGTTCTTGTTCTAATCTGTGTTATTTTTCCAAGTTCATTACCATGAAAATAATGATCCTTTCATGACTATTCTATTTATCATAATGGAAGCTAAGCCTTTACTATCAGTTCTGGATTTCTTGAGTAAAAATGCTTTCAAAATGCCTAAAAAATCATTTTCTTACAAGACTAAGATAAATTGCTTTATCATTTATAGAAAGACAATCACACATAAAGATTGATTACTTATAATGGAAAGACTAAGCACCTAAATCATCTCTAATTACATCCACATTTCTTCTACTTTGGCTTATCCTGTCTCCTAATGGGATTTCGCCCCGAACACTTCCTACTTTCCTGGTGACATTACTGGTATCCCATTATACAGCCAACAGAGATCGCCCTTGGCTTTGCCTTAATCTTTTAAATGAATGGTTCTCAGAAGAAATTATTTGACGATTACAGTATGGCAGGGTTGTGAAACAGTCATGAAAGTTTTCTCAGTTATGCCATAAGCAAATACTTTGTGAGTGACACCAACCCATATGCTTAGGGGAAAAGATACCGAGTGTCTATACATATTGTATAATTATTTAAATTTCATGGGAGATGCAGAACTTTCTTCCCAAGACTTTTATCTTATTTGAAAATTAAGTCTCTGCATGACTGTTTGTGGAGAATGGAGAGATTTTGGACTTCGGATACTGTCACATCTATAAAAGTTGTGTAAAAAAGAATAATTGCTGAAAGCTAATAAGCCACAAATAATAACATT
>VYZR01047735.1:0-20698 GCA_013400675.1 Oxylabes madagascariensis | reverse complement strand
GGTTTTCCTTGCAGGCACAACTATACAAACACAAAGTTTACAAGCAATTATTTACTAGACCAGGGATAGTTTATCTAAGATCCGGCTTCTGTTAATTACGAACAATGCTTATCTACTTCGGCTAACTCAGCAACATCTAATTTAACTATCATCTAAACTTTCCTAAAATCTTTAATTCTTCAAAATTAATGTCTCACCACACCACAGCTTTCACACTCAGAGAAGTAACCAAAGAAAGCAGGTTTGGTCCCCTGACTGTACCCATTCATTTGAACTCCAGACCTCAGACCCAGCTCCCGGGTGCTCCTCCCTGCACCTCTGGTGCTTCCCCACTCACAGCAGCCACAGCAAAAGAGGTAAATTGGGGACTTAACCCTGCCAGAAATGTGTGCCTTACGGAACAGCCGTTCCCAATTCCATCCAAATGTCACGAACCTTTCTAGGGACAAATGCCTCCCCTCCTCCACAGCCCCGAGCCTTTTATTGTTCCTTTAACTCCTGACGGTGTCTGGGGCTGTGTCAGTGCTTCTCCAAGCTTTACCAGCAAAACCGAAACTGTGGCTCATCTCTTCCTCTGCAAAACTTCCACCGGGGGATATTCTGTCCCAAGGAGCTGGTATTAAGTGAGGAAAAAGGCCAGATTACTAAGTCAGGTGCTGGGGCGCATTGTGAATGCACAGAGTGCACAAACACAGCTCCACATCTGCCTGGGATCAGAGCACATTCCTGCCCTGAGCTGGCAGCTTCCCCCCTTCTCCTCCTGCACGACCCTGACTGACCCCAGCCCCATCCCATCTCCCTCCTTGGCTTTGTCCAGCTAGCATTTTGAGACACAAATAAGCTGTCTTGTGAGTTGGAGGTTCCAAAAAGAAGAGAGAAACTTGCTGCATCAGTCAAATTCCTGCACTCCTCTTTCTCTAAGTCGTAGCTGGGCAAGCATCCATAGAGTCCAGGAGCGAGACAGCAAAAAGGAACAGGGAAGGAAGGAAGGGGCCAGGGGAGGACACAAAAGTTATGAACTAAAATTATGAAAGGGAGAGGAAAGGATAAAGTCTGGTGAAGGAGGAAAGGGAATAGGAAAAAAGAGGGAAGACAAGGAGAAACTCAGAAGAGTGGCACATGGTGTCTGCCTGGAGAGTTAGCATAGATTTAGATTTCACTGTTAGAGGAGGGAATCAATGGCTGGCCCCACGCCTCATGCTGGCAGCCTCTGCTGTTCTGATCTCAGGACCAGCATCTGTCAGCAATTTTCAAGAGGAACCATTAGAAATCACAATGTTTAACAGTTTGTCTTGGCCCCCTGGAATTTTACCACCCCCATCAGCTACTGAAAAAAAAAAAAAAAAAGGCAGGGGGTTGGAAGGAGGAGAGGGGAGGAGGGTGGAAGAGAAGGAGGAAGGGAAAACAAAATGGTACTTGTGAGATTTAATGTGTGCCTCCCCCTTTTCCCCCCTGCTTGTTTTCCACATCCGCAGAGGTGATCTATGGATGGTGGGGCTGGCCTCATTCCTGGCCGCTCCAACGGGTGCTGGATTGGAGGAGGGCTGGCTGGAAACTCCCTGTGAGCGGGATCCAGGCTGGGGAGCCCTCCCGGAAGCAGAGCAGACCCCGAGATTTACAGCAGCCAGCAGAGCAAATGCCTGCTGCCCCCGGGGTGGCTGCTGGGCACCTCACACAAACCCAGCAGGGAGGGACACGGCCTTTCCCAGCAGAGCTTCAGTCCCCTGGCTACCAGCAGACGATTTATTCCATCTGCTCTTCCCTGCAGGTCTCTAAATAGCGAGCCACAAAAGGCAGTGTGGGCAGCGAGGGAAGGGAAGAGCAGTTTCTCAGAGGGTTTTGGCAGCTCTGGCCATGTGGTGCTCCGTGGGCAGCTCTGGACGGGACACCCAACGCTCACCATCAAAAGGTTTTCAGAGGAAGTCTTCAAAGGGCTGGTCCTGCTTGGCACTGATAAAGCTGGTGAAAACAAGGCTGAATGGAGGAAAACAAATCATGGTGGTGAGGTTTGGATGTTTTCTTGCAGTGCCAGCGGTGTGAATCGAAGCCCCTGTGCTGAAGGAGAGGCTGAGGTGGCAGCTGAAGGATGGGCTGTCACAGCACGGGGGAACCCTGTGCCCAGAGACTTACAGGGACCACAGTCAGGCAACTGGGACATTTTTCTGCCCAAATCCAGCCCCAGAGCACCTGGTGCTGCAGGGATTCCAAAGTCCATCGAAGGCTGGGAGGGATTTCAGGTCCAGACCTGAACTTTGATGCTGCCTCAACTTCTACATGAGCTCAGTGTAAGCTGTGTAATTCCAGGGAGGTGAGATCTGTGTGTGACCGGCTGGATTGTGCAGTATGAACCTCACATTTCAGTCCTTCCATAGTCATAACTATGGTCTGGTTATGACTATTGGTCTTTAAGTATGTGATTTATATGGTTCTGGGAGATAATTTGTGGTTTATAGACTCAAAGACTCCAGTTTATGCAGGCTCCATCAGGCCTTGCCAGGAGAGAATAGAGTTTGAAGAGTTAAGATGAGCCTTACCAGCTGGACATGTTGATTTTAAGGGTCCTTTCCAACCTAAATGATTCTGTGAGACAACCTTACCTGTGGACAGAAAAGGAGAATCTGGATTTTGACTCACCCTCCTCAGAGAGAAGGAAACTGTACTTTGAGTTCCTGCTCCACTCTAGACCAAAATGCATTTCCTCACAGAACAACTGACTTTCCAGTGATAATTTGCTAGAAAAAAACTCAGGTTAAATACAGAGATTTGGGGAGCTACTCCTGGGCAGAAGGCCACATTTTCAGTGTAATTCGATTTATTTTTGGAGCACTTGGAGTCCCTTTACAGGTCCCAGAGCCACCCCAGGACCCCTGTCCAGCGCCTTTCTCCAGCTCAGAGGTGAACACCTTTAGCAGCCAGGTGGGCAGGCTGAGCAAGGAGTGACAGGGACACCCAGGGCAGAGACGTCCCTCGGCCTCTGCTGAGTTCACAGTGACTTCAAACCCTTCCAAACACAAAAGCCAAAGGAGTTTTGAAACCTTCCAAGCAGAAAAGAGAGAGATGAGTTTTTCAGATCCCCTGGACGCTCAAAGCGTGTGCAAACACAATGTGACTTGCAGCGTTTCAGAGCCTGAATTCCAGCAACACCACAACAAAATGCAGGTTATTTCATGTCACCCACTTCAGGCACAGACAAGTGACATGGGCAGAGAGGTTTCATCAGACCAAAACGAAGCAGTTGGCATTGTCTTGGCTGTCGGATCTTGATTTGCCTGCATATGGCATTTGCAGTCTCGCCAAGTTTTAGAAAATATCTGTAATGAGCTAAACCAAGCTTGGCTACCTTTGACATTGGACTAGATTAACAGAGAGAAACTGCAGGGTTTAGATTACGGAAAAGATAAGTCCCTATTTGATACATTTGGTTTATATTTAAAAGATTGCACCGTTTTATTACTTGGTTCTATCCCTACTTTCACAGTCAATCAGCTAAAAAAGTTGTCTTTTAATTTTTTTTTTCTTTGCTTTGGAAGGAAAAAATGTTTCCTGGTTAAAATGACATGATTCAGGATTTTAGAAAGGAGCAGAGGAATCTCAGCATCTGTTTTCACATTGCCTTGACAGGGACAGGCCTCAATTAAGGATCTTATTAAAAGTGTCTCCTCCTGCATTATATCAAATCCTGGTGCTTCTGCTGAAAGTTGAAAATGTGCACACATGGCAACCACAGACTCAGAGTCCAAAGGTGATGGAGTGTCAGGAAAGCAAGGAATACATTCTGGATTAGCTGCAAAGGAGATGGATCATGGAAACTAAAAGAGACTGTGGCAGCTTGGCCAGTGCCTAGGAACACTTTGGGTCCAAGTCTATTGGAGTGTTTACTGGGGAAGTACAAAATATTCTCCAAATCCCGGCCAGCGACTTTTAAATTAATCTGTTGGTTTTTCCATGTTTAATTTGCTTAAACTGCCTTGCTTGATTGATCGTGGCTTTTTTTGTTCACTTATGGGTACCTCTGACATTCCAGGTGCTTCCCACTGCTGCACTGGGAATAGTTTAGGGCACCTTTGAGAATCAATCACCTTATTTGGGCACGTGGAAAATCCAAGAATTAAAAAAGTAAATAATAATCTTTAAAAAATAAAGTTTGGGTTTCAACAAAAAGGGGTTTGGGTCACCTCAAAAAGGTTTGAATACATTTGCAGAAGATTTGTGTGAACAGAGCGCTGGATTATCTATCCCAGATCCCTGTACCTGGTTTGTTCACCCCTTGTCCTTGGACCCTGAGCCATCAGGGAGGAATTCCAGCACAACAACCCTGCTTTACGCCAGGCAAACCTTGGCCCATCGGGTCTTTCCTGCACAGACTCCTTGTTTAAATCACGAATCCCCCATAAACACCTGCCCTGGTTTCAGGGGTGTGCAATGCCTGCTCTGCTTGCAGCTCTCACCCCGCACAAACCTCCCTGTCCCTCTGGAGCTGTAAACGTTTGATCCCTTCCAGCAGCTCATCCCTGGGACCAGCTCAGAGGAGAACATTGCTGGATGATGTTGTCATCTTTCCTGAAGCAAAACAAGTCGTTCAGAGCAGCGGACGAATTAATTTTCCTTGGAAGTTTTATGTAAGCCTTGGTTTGGAGGCAGCAGCGCTCACCGGAGTGAGCCCACGGATGAAGTGGCTGCATCCAGCATTCCCTGCTGGGAATAACCAAGCCATTTCTTTGGGATTTCCTCGACTTCCCCTCCTCAGAACCACTTACTGAACCTGTGAAGCAGGTCTTGCTCTGGTGCTCTGAGTTTGAGAGAGCAGACACAAACCTGCAGCAGAAGTCAGCAGATGGAAGATGAATTTTCCCATCTGTACCAAGGCCCTGGGAGGAGTCCAGGAAAAGCAGGTGTATCTCATTTCAGGAGCATTCAAGTACATAATAACCCCACTTTGGAACAAAATGAGGGCTCCATAGAGCTGCAGCTGATGCCTGCAGAGTATCAGGAGCTGGTTGTTTTGGTTTTTTTGACCTTCCTGGATCACTAAGACCAAATATTTATTTGAGTGTACAGGAATTAAGTTCCAGAGTACCACTGGAAATCGGGGATGCTGGTTAAGTTTTCTGTCCTTTTGAAACTTCTATGAATTTTTGGCTGTGTAGGATAATTTGTTTTGTCATTGCTTCAATCTGTGTGTACTTCTAAAGGTTGCAAGCAGGACAGTCTCCCTTTCACCACAGGGATGAAGTGACTTGCAGTGGGAAAATCCTGCCTTTTCACATCTCAGGCTGAGGAGGATGAAAAGAGCAGGACAAAGACCTGCACCACATGACCTCTAAGCATATTCCAGAATGATTTTTTGAATCAAACAGAATTGCAACATTTTCAATGTTTTGACAATATTTTCATGTGTACAGACACATCTTCATTATGTGATTAATGTAGGTGAGCAGTACCTAGGTTAATTAAGCTTTGGTACAAAGAGTCACCCTGACAAGCAGCCTGTGCATTCCCATGGGTGTTTTTTTGGGATAACTGGAGGCATTTCCTGAAGGTCTCCACCCCACAGCCAGTGGGAGCTGCCAGGTAGATACAACTAAATGCCACAGTTAGCCTCAAATCTCACCAAGCAACAGCCAGCCTCTGGGTTAGAGTAGGGAAAATATTTTCCCCAAAAGGAGTGTCCAGCTCTGGAAGAGGCTGCCCACGGTAGTGATTGAGTCACTGTCCCTGGAGGTGTTTGAAAGCCATGGAGATGTTGCTCCTGGGGACATGGATTAGTGCTGGACTTGGCAGTGCTGGGGGAACGGTTCATTTGATGATCTCGAAGGTCTTTTCCAACCTAAACAATTCTATGGCTCTACGACATTGGACAAATATGTCTTTGAGATCACAAGGCCTTGCCGTGCCCTGCTCCCGCTTCTCTTTTATGGGTTCAACTGCCAGTGTGTTGAATCACCAAGTGACATCCTAAAAGTATTTTATAACATTCGGTGAAAGGAAAGAAAGCATCATGGCAGTGTGAACCACAGTTTAAGTGATTCCTTGTCCCTGGAAATTATCGGTCAGATTGTGTCTCCCAGACAGAAATTGTGCCGGTGCTGTCCTGCTCTTCCCAAAACCACAGCGTGGTCCCCATGCAGAGGAGACTTGGATGGGTATGAGAGCAGGAGGCAGAAGGAGCCTGGAAATAAAGAACATCAGTTCTGAGGGTAAACTGCACTGGTTCCTGACTTGCAAACCATGATCAAAATGAACAAATCTCTCCTTTTATTGGGAAAATAACCAAAAAATGGTTAGGATGGACAGGATGTGCTTAAACTCCTCTCTGGTTGTGATTTTCATGCCCTCCATTTCCCCACAATCCCTCCCTGCCCCCCACCCACACAAACCTTTGCTACATTGTGGTGTCTAAAAATAAAGAGATGAATTGTCAGATTCTTATTATTTAAGTGGAGATCACGATTTCCTTGTTGTGGTCACAGCTATAAGCATCTCTAAGAAAACATTTAAAGCTCTGGCTGAGGTTGGGTCTGAAATGAAGGAACTGGAAGTGAAGAGAGGTCCTGGCCAAAGTCAACTAAGACAAGAGGGAGTGAAGGAATGTAAAAGAGTCTGGAAAAGTTGAGTTGCATGGAGCTTAGAGTCCAGAAAGTGCTGGGGATGCAGACTGGGACCCTTTATACATTAGACAGTTGAATTAATGCTTCAGCTCTATCCTTTAAACCCTTTTTCCCCATTTCATGACAAACATCAGCACTAAAGTCTAAATGAAAGCTTCTGGAGCTGCCCGAAGGAGTGTGACCCCCACCAGTGCCCAGACTTGGAGCAGTTTGATTTCTGAGAACTGCCCACCATAATTTGGGCCACAGTGGCACAGAGGAAGGAGAGACACTGCCTTGTCAGCCCTGAGACGTTGCCAGCACTCGCACACAGCATTTCTTGGAAGGGGAAAACACCACAGCACAACCGCGTGTACCCAAAATTGTCGTTAAAGAAATCCACCCTGCTGGCAGCCAAGAACACAAACCCAAAATCACAGGCTTGACTTTGAGTCAGGGTGTTTTGATAAGACATGAAAACCGACTGATTTCTGCAGAGGGGGAAGCTAAAGATAGCTCTGACCAAATTGACAACATCAGCAGCGCTCGGGGCTGGACAGCCTGGCTGGAAACCTCCTTCCAAGGAGAGACAGGGGTGTGCAGGAGCTCAGTTCCTTCGGATTTACCTCTCCCAAAGGCCCCAAATACCTCTAAGAAAAGCTGTCTGTGAAATGCTTTGCACTTTGGTGCTGGAGGATCTCACAGCATCACTGCTCCCAGACAGACTGGCTTCAGAGAGTCCCTCTGAAAAGGATTTCCAGAAGCAAATCCTTCCCAGGGAAGAGGTGGAAGAGGGCAGTGGAAAAAGTTGCCTATAGAAGGAGCAAAATTAGACTGGCACAGTAACAGTCTTACTGTGAAAGAGAATGGAAAGGAAAATCTGCAAGTCAATGAGAGAATTCACAGGGATAAATAGAAAAAGGCAGATGTCAATGAGTCACTGCTCGCTCAGAGAAATCAGCCTTTTGCCTTTGGTTTGAGTCACTGGCACATCCTGCAGCAGCAGCAGAGGCAGCAGCGACCTCTTGACATGAACCATTTTTAACAATTCATTACTCATATGGTCCTGCAGCCCTTTAAAAGCTCCGTGAAGGATTGAAACACATGACATCAGCCCTCCTCCATGCTATTCCCCACCTGGAACACTGGCTGGGGGGCAGCCCTCGGGTGGGAGGGAGCCTGTCAGAGGGCAGGTCTGGGGCTCACAAGTGATGCCTTCAGTTTTAGTTTTCATGTGTTTCAGACTCTGTGCTGCGCAGGGGTGCAGCTCTGAGCTCACGCTCAGTGTCAATCAGCTCTGCACAGAGCAGGGAGACAAAACAAATCCTTTTCCTGCTGGACAGCAAGGACAACTTTCAGGCCCAAAAGCACAAACAAGGGTGGGCTGAAGGGAGGAACAAGAAGGATGGGACCTCACAGCCTGAAGCTGTAATTGGACAATTAAACCCCAATATGCAAATTCACCAAAACTTATAAAAATGTGAGACCTCATGACCAGCCAGCCATTTTTGTGACCATTTTGAGTCCACCTCAGGTGTAGCCCTGGCCAGGCTCTTGTCCTGCCCAAGGTGTACCCTAATGGCCTTTCAATAAATACCTATTTTATTTTCTAGCTCTGTCCAGTCTCTGTTTCAGGTCAGCGTTCCCAAGGCATCACAAGAATTCCCAAACCTGCAGTCCTTGGTGGGTGCTCTGGGACTGACCCTGCAACATTCAGGAGTCACTAGCAAAAAAGCTGCCTGGGCTAAAAACGCCTCCAAAAAATGTGTGAAGCTCTTGTCAGTTCCACCATAAAATACCAACTCCTCGCTTTCAGTGCACTGCAGGAGTTCTGAATAAAGCTGTGAAAAAAGTGTTTCTCAGTGGGACACAAACAGGCATCCAGAGGTGCTCTGGGGTCCAGATGGGAAACTACAGGGTCATAACAAGGGAAGAGAAAAGCACACAACATGAAACTTCACAAAGTCCTTCCCAGCTTCCAGGCAAGGTGGTCTGGCCCAGCAGCTTGGTGCTAAGCCCTTAATCTACAGACTGCAGTTTTACATCTGTGAGTGTTTTTTGGGGGCTCGTTTTTCCTTGCAAGATGATTTCAGGCTGCAGGGTAAGTTATATATAGCATGTGGAGCTGTGTGTGCAGCACAAGAATCAAGAGGCATGTAAAGAATGCAGCCAGGAGAAGGAACTTATTGGAATCACATGGGATTTTCAGATTGCATGTTTCCAGGCCAGCTTCCATCAGCTCCACTCCCTTTTTTTTCAGTCTGGTTATCACAAACCATCTCAAGGTTGCTCTGACTGCCAGATTTGTGCGTGACTGTTCCCCTCCTCGTATTGCTACAAGGGACAGTCAGTCCTAGGGCATCTTTGGACTACAAATGGATTTAACCTCAAACCCATGTAATTTCTTTTTTTCAGGGCTTTTTTTCCTACCCTGCAATCATACTGAGCTTCTTTCCCAGGACCATAACACGATGATGTCAGAGAAAGGAGCAATTTCTGATTCCCCAGGGCAGGCAGTGGTACCCACCAGCTCTCACACTGCCATCACTCCAGACTGCAGGAAAGAGGCGCTGAAAATGAAGCAGGATGAAATCCTGAATGCAGATCCTCAATTTAGAACTGTGTCCATTCCAGAAGTCACTCCAAAGCTTGTGAGAAATGAGCAGGGTGTGTCATAAGGAATTAGGATAGGAGAGAGCATTGTTCTGCTATTGATTTGATATTGATTTCAAGAATGAAGAGCCATAGGAGACAAACAAAAAATGTTTTGCTTCTCATATGTGAGCTGGACCTGTGTTTTGCCAAGGAGAGGGCTTCAGTCTCAAGGCTTGCTGAAATGAGGCATTTCTGGCATGAATTTATCAATGTTGCTTTGCACAGTGAAGCAGTAACAGCTCCTTCCTGTTACAGAGCAAGCTCTGCTGATGGAGGAGAAATATTGACAGAGAGAAAAGGTGATTTTAAAAAGTGACGTGGGAAGGTGAATAGGATAAGAGTTAAGAGTTGTTTGCTGTACACTCTCAACCCAACTAACCATCCAAATCCAGCCATGGCTGTCAAACACATCACCCAAATGGCTTCTGAAATGAAGGGGTGATAACAGACTTCTTTGAAACCCAGTTCTAAATTCAGAAATGCTGCTGTGTGCCTGTTGGGGGGGTCATTTGTGAGACATCCTGGGCAAAGACATTGTTTGGACGTTTCTCAGAGGATGCAGTGTTATGGTTGCTATTTTAGAAAAGGGCGTATCTAAGGCTTGGTAAAGATTTACAGGGTAGAGCTGGATCCTCTGAAAGGCTCAGGGAGAAGAAAACATGAGGCAGAAGCTGGGCAAAAGAGCTTCTTTCCTCTTCAGAAGTGCACCCAAACTCTTTCTGGTGCTCACACTGGCTGAGAGATGTAACCCAGAGAAAAGGGTCTGCTCCCAACCGAGCCTTCCAGGCAGAGCAAGGGAATTGTTGTTGGGGTTAGCACTTAGTTACTCCCTCCTACAAACTGACAAACATCAGCCCAGACTTGTAATTGCTTTCAAACTTCAGCCAGCTGCCATGGGGAAGAGGTTGGAAGACCATAAATATTGGCTGCCAAAACACTGGAACAGATACAAGCTCCTACGCAAAGGAACATGTTGGGTAAGAGCTCCCTGTGACTTGGTTCTGACTAGAAACTAATTTAATCCTGGTTTTTCAAGCTCTTCGCATCCTTGGGCACTGGAGGAAGTAGGATAGGTTGGAAACCTTGCAAACAGTCAAAGGTGTTTCAAGATTCCTGGGGAATCAGCCACATCTGTCCCCTCAGATTGCTCAGGATTTGTGGGCTCAGCCTTTGCAGATTCTGCAGCTGAATGGGAAGGAGCTTTAGTCAGGTCTTCACACCAAGTCTCCATTCTCAAGGAGTAAATTTATGCATGGAAAGATGGAAATGAAACTAAAACAAAGCCTTGTCTAAGTCATGAGTGTTAACAGCCTCACTGAGCTGAAACCAGAAATTATTCTACCAGACCACACCATCATCTACTCTGAACCAGCACCCAGAAGGTGAAACCTCCACCACAGGTCAAACCACTTGTGAAGTTGGACATTTTGAAGATCAAAATACAAACGTAAGCAAACTAGGAAGGTTTTGCATGCAAATGTGGTTGGAACACCTGGTTAGAAAAGGAGTTGTGCACACACCGTGGCTGTGATTTGGAAATCGGTCTGTGATTGTTAAAGCACTCTCTGGAGAAAAGGATCTCCATGGCAGGATCGTCCCCAGCAAATCCATATTGGTTGTGGAAGGAATGGATTGCAGGAGGGACAGGTAGTAAGACATGACTTTCACTTTTAAGTAACTGCACAGACTGTGCATTAGAAAACAATTGATTTGCTAAACAATGAGCCAAAGATCTTCTTGTGCTGTTTGGAGGAAAATCAGCTCAAAGGCCTCAGTAACAGTCTCAGAATATATTTAGTTAATCAATGCAGAGGTCACCTCTAGGCCAGCATGGGATGAGCCGCTTGAGGTGAACAATATTTTATTAATACCCAGTGATTTACCCCTTCTGCAAACAGGCAGAGCTTGGGGTGTCCAGGACTAGCCTGACACCTTTGATCTTACCTGAATGCAAAGCCAACAAAAACTCTTCCTGGATTTGGAGTTGTTGCCTTTGAACAAGGGAGTGTCTGAGGCTACTAAATAATGAACCGCAGCTGAAAGCACTCATTGTCATCTCTCATCTGACCACAATTTAATCGCTATTTTAGTTAAAGTAGATTAGTAGCAAACTTGAGTTTTATTTAAGGTTTGCAGAGAAATAATCAATCTCAATCAGTGGTAATTTGTGGAACAGGATAATTGCTTCATTGCTAGAGCACTGCACAACATATTCAATCCAGTCTTGCCTAATTGTGACTCCTATTTACCAGCAGTTTTACACCAAACAAAACACAGGCTCTCTGAACAGCTCTTCACGCTCTGCACTCCCACCTTTCCAGCATTTTCATTTCACTCTGTTTCCATGGCCACTGCTATCTCTTAAAATCTTTTTGACTCATCAGTTCTGTTCCACACAGGAGTCCAAACTCCAGGAGACAAACACTAAAGAGGTGGGTTAGTCATGGGTTTAAAGGCTTGGGAATTTGAAAAACCCAAAGAGCAGACAGCAAAGTGTTATCAGAGAGGTGAACAGTGGGACTGGCACTGGGATATGGAACCAGACATTGCAAGGCACGGAACCACGGGCAGGATTTTTACCTTTCTGCCCTATTTGTTTTGTTTTGATGTCCAGACTGAATACTGGGATGACTCACAGTGCCCCTTGCTGGTTAAAAAAAGGACGGAAAACTCAAAGCAGCTGATTCATGGGCCACATGAAGGCAGACACTTTCATGAGTATTCATTCAAACTTCTGAGAGTATTCTTGAAGTGAGTGACCAACACAACCCCTCCAGCCCTTCCTCAGGAAGCATCAGACTCACCTTGTTCTACTGACATCTTTGCATAAGAAGGAATATTTGGGATACTTCAGTAATACCTGAAGAAAACCTGCAGAGCTGATTTCTTACAACAGCTCTAACTGAGCCAGGAGATTAGGAGGAGTCTTTTTAAACCATCCTAAACAAAAAGGAGCCTTCTCAGCTCATCTCCATATCGTCATGTCCTACATTTAGGTCAAAACATTACACTGTGAGAAAACACACACAGGGAAGGCAGGAAGGAGAAATTTTAGAGGAACCTTTCTTATCCACAATCCTTTACATAGAAAGAGAGTTGCCTCTTTTCCTTGTCCACATCTTCTGGCTCTCTGTCCACATCTCTCTGCATCTTTTCCAGAGAAAACCTTTTTAAAATCACTACAATGGGCATGAGTAAAATAGGTCCTCTGAGAAACTTTCTGGACTTGAATAACTGGGAGTCACTGTGAATTTTCTCAGTGTCACTGAAAGTGTCACTGTCCTCAGTGGAACATTTCCATGTCTTGCCAATCATCATTTGGTGGTAGCACTGCATAGCCAGGGAAATAAGGAATTGCAAGGGTTGGTGTGTGCTGGCCTTGGATTTTCTCTGTCTGGGAAGATGATTATGGTTCTAGGGAGTGTTCCAGAGCCCTCCATCTCTGAGCATTAATGAACCTTTCCCAAAAGAATACCCCCAGAAGCAAACAGATCAGCAAGAAGGCAGATATTTCCAACAAAGACTCGCTAGAGGAAACCCAACATTAATGAGGGTGAGATCAGAGAATATCCTGAGTTGGCAGGGACCCACAAGAGAGGAGTTAAAGACTCCCTTCCTTCCTTCCTTCCTTCCTTCCTCTCATCAATCCAGTTCCCAACCTTAACCAGTTTCCTTCTTCGAAGCTGCTGAGTTCCCTCTCACTCTGCCATGACCACACCCCCATCCCTCCCTACTCCAAAATATTTCATCTGGGTTAAAACACCCCCAAATGTGCCCTGCACTGAATTAGTACTGCACAACAATAGAAACTTTTGGGCTCCTACTTCATTTCTAGGAAGACCCACACGCTACACGAGGAAGGATTTCCTGGAAGAGAAGAGATGATCTCATAGCTCAGGCAATTGGATACAGACCTAGGCTGGAATCAGCTTCTGTCACCACCGAGCTGAGCTCAGTTATTTCAGCCAGGTGGGCACTTTTTGTGTGCTCCTGGTGTGACTTGGCCCAAGAGCCTGACGTGCCCCAGCTGAGCTCAGTGGGAGCTGGGACTTAATAAATGCTCCAGACTGCTGGGGAAAACAGCCCTTGGGGATCTCTCAATAAGCAGCCAAAAGTTCGAGGTTATTCCATCCTGTGTCCCTGTTTCCCCATCCATCCCACTGTATCCCCCAATAGGGAAAGGAATATGAGGAATTTGTATTTGCTAAAATGTTGTGATGGGCACAGTAGGGAAATGACAAACAGAAAAACTCAGCATGGATTTGATTATTATAAATAAAGCACATGACTTATGTAAGGTATAAAGAAAGATAAAATACAAGAAAGATAGAAAGACCAAATTTAGGTTACTTAGGAACCAATTCCCATTTCTGCAACTTCTGAAAGTTTGGCCTTGCAACTTTTAATGCACTTACATAAAAATAGCTCAAAAAATACAAGTGCTGGCAGAGGACTTTGATGGTAAGAGTAGCTGTAGTGTAGCTAAATCTCTTAGATAAATCCTAAAGCTTCAGGCTTTAACACTTTAGGAAAACAAGGAAAGGCATCTCAGCTGTCTTTTGTAGGTTTTACAATAAAAATTTTCTTTAAAAACATCTTTCCTCAGGCACAGTGGACAGAAGAGGAAGATGCTGACTGGGGAGTGGGGGCAGCTAAGCACATTTTAGGCCAGGAGGGAGATTTGATTCACTATTCCATCACAGATTTCACATGCAGCCTTCTGAAAGCCAGGGTATCAAAGGCAGAAAGGGGATTCAAATGACAAAGCTCCAGGTGAAGAGCTCTGTGACCCCAGAATCCTCCTCCTCTCCCTCTGCACAGCTCAGGCCATGCATCAGTGCTGTCAGTTCCTCTCCTGAGGCTTCAGGCTGCTCACTGCCTTTGGAGATCCAGCCCCACCCAGGACAATCCAAGGCAGGGACCCCTGTGATGGATGTTTCTGAAGCACAGAGTTCCAGGGGCAGTTCCTGGTCGATGGTCAGAGCACTCCAGGCTGTCAAAGAGCTCAGTGCTGTGCCGGGAGAGTGTGGGGCTCCCCTCTCCCATGCTCTGCAGAGCCTCAGGGCACGGAGAGCTCAATTAACATTCCCAGTTAAAAAGGTTTTCTTTCTCTCCTCCCTCTCTGGAAGCAAGACTGACACCTTGCCGCACAGTCTATAAAGACCTGAATCGAATCTGAGGAGCTTTAAAGCTTTGCAGAGTCTGAAATATGAATCTGTAGCCAAACTGAGAACCAGTCCAAACCCCCCTCCCACACAGTGCTTGTGCTCCTGGTCTGCCTTCAGAACACATTTATAAACCATTTTCTGTTTAGTAAACTCTGCTTGACAAATCGCTTGACTTAAATTCCAGCATCTGAAATAACCAGCAGTAAGAGATGAGGCAATGGCCTGAAGACACTGATATTAATCCTAATTATTTCTGATAACACCCTCCTTTGAAATAATGTTAATATTCAGCCAGCTGTGGTTAGTTTCCCAAAAAGCAGAATTTCAAAACACTTCCTTACCCAAATCAGCCCCTCTGACCTCAGATCTCTGCATCCCCAGACAAATTCCAGGATGTCAGTCCAAGCAAGTCTTCCTAAGGGCACCTCAGGGAGCGATTCCTAGACTGGTCCTTTCCATCGGAAGTACTCTGGGCTCTCTCTAAGGATCCTGGGGAAACACGCCTTTGCTTTCCCACTCTCAGAGTTAAGAAAGCCCATTAAAATATCCAATGAAACCCAAGAAGTCTGTTGGTCACATTATTTGCCAGTTTGTTAGGGGGGGGGTTGTTTGTTTTGGGTTTTTTTTTTTTTTTAATTAATTTGTTTCTTTGTGTGCAGCAATCTAACAAAGTTTAAAACCCCAACTGCAAACATTTTCTATGCTGGCAGAACTGTTTTCTCATGCTTGTGACAGCTGAGTGACCTACTTTTGTTTGCTGGTGTGGCAGCCTCTGTGCTGGGAGGCCCAACTGGGACGTCAGCAGGGTTTGGAGAGGGTTTGGGCTGAGGGACTAAACCTGGGTCACCTGAGAGCAGCTGGGATTTAGAAGCCAGGAGTCCAAGATAAGTGACAGGTGACAGTGCAGAGCCTGGGCTCAGATCTGGGAAGGCAACGATGCCACTTGGACCAGGTATGGATCATCCTCCTTGATTATCTGTGATGGTCAATTTAAATAAAAACCTCATCCTAAAGAAGAGCTGCAGCTTCACCACAGGAGGAATCAGATTTTCACAAGGTGCCAGTGCAGTCTTCTACTCACTGCTTCCAGAGGCTGCCCCATTTTAGCTTGAGAGAGGGAAGAACAAAGCTTTCAGCCACAGCCAACACTGCTCTGGCAGCACCTTAAGAAAGTCCAGCTTAACCTCCACATTTCTCCCCTCCCACATCTTTGCAGAATCCCTGCAGGCCTTGTCCGTGCCTTAAATTGCCCCAAATCCTGAACTTTGAATAAAACACTTTGAAGAATTGCCACATCTCCGAGAAAACCATCTTCCCAACCTTCAGAGAAATACATCACACAATATAAATATTAACTAAGAAGGAGCCAATGAAGATACAGAAAGACAACATGATTAATAATATGGTAGAAAGTGCTGACAAAGAACCAGGGAATAAAGATTTGGGCAAATCTGCCCAGTGGACTCTCTCCACAGAGGGCACATCCCAATCTCTCTCATGCACTCTCCTACTTGTGGGCAATTTTCTCTCAGTCATTAGCAAAGACACCATTTTCTTTGTTGACAACGTAATTTCACTGAAATCCCTGGATTTATGAAGGCATGACTTGGAATCCCTCTGTGGCAAACACACTGCTTCCTCCGGGTAAATATTATTAGAATGGTTGGGAGGAAGGAATGCCCTCTGAAAGGAAACGTGCTGCATCCAGGAAGAGGATTTTAAACTTGGCAAAAGAACCTACAGGAAGCTGTTCCTTGTGCCAGACTTTATGCTGTCGATTCAGTAAGGCAAACAAATGTTGGTTGGGTTTGTTTTTCTCACATCCTGAGTTTCAGCTCAGGAAGACCAGTAGGTCCAACAAGACAGTGCTAAAAGCTATGCCCCACTTGTCTTGTTCTGGGAAGAATTCCAGGGCTAGGAAATGTTCAGAGGCCAAAGCTGAAGGTTCCTCTAGGAAGGAGACTCTCTCCATCCCCATTAATGTCACTGGCAAAGCTGCTGCCGGCAGAGATCTGTATTAGGCCCCTGGTAATAATTACCAATCCCTCAGCCTTTACTGCAGGCTGGGCTATTCCTGGTTTATGCCAATTATCCAGCCCAGAAAACATCGTCCTTACAAGGCTGGAATCAAGGGCTGCACTGGTCAGGACCCACAATACAGCGAAATATTTTCAAAAGAGTACTTCATAATCCTATTTTCTGCTGTTCTTCAAAGCCATCTTCCCCATGTCTGCCTCTCCTCTGGTGTGTGTGGATTTGTAATGAATCCTCCTGCGCCCAGGCTCTGGGAATGAACACACAGCTCGGCTTCAGATGGGCCTTAAGCCACCGACTTTGGGTGAAATCAAAACCGTTTCCCATATCAGCCACTAGGTAAATAATCTGCAAAGTGCCAAAATCCAAGGTTCTCTGAGCCCTCTTGAAGTAAATAATCAAACCACTACACTTGGGAGCAGTTCTTCACTGCCTGTTGAGTTTGAATTTACAGCTTTGTGACATCACAGCTTTTCCAAAGTATTAAATAGAACAAAGAACCATAAAGACTCCTTGACACAGCCTGTGAGAGCTCAACCCCCCAGAGGGGAACAGCACAAAGGTTCCTCAAATCCCTTCAGTCCCACAGCATCTGCAGTGCCCATGAAATATTGAGGGAGAGGGAACAGGCACTTGATTTGCTCAGTTATTGCAGTTGCTGCTAGCACCTGGAAAATACGACAGGCTCGGATTTCCAGATCACTACAAAATGGCACTGATATAATTTCAGTGACCTTCAGCACCCCCAAAGGCACAGAGACAGAAGCTTATTCATTAGTTTAGTCTATGATAACAAATAGTAGGTACAGCTCAGATGGAAGTACTGAAGCTCTGAAATCCTTTTACACATATTTTGGGATAAGAGGTGAAAGCTGCAGCCATTCAGGTAAAAAATGAATTGGCTGCCATAATTTGTCTTGTAACATAATCCACTGCTGAACAAAGAGGAGATGTTTTTCTTCATATCTGTATGTCCTTTCCCCATTTTTCTTGAGACCAAGACTTTAAAATGAAACTTTAATCTCCTTCAGAAAGTTTCAAATGTCATGTCTTAACATATGATTGAAAAGCCTTTTTATTAAGTTTTTTTTTAATTTGTCCTGGTTATTGCTGTGATGAAGGACTTTAAGGTTCTTCCCACTTCACCCTTAATCAATCAGCAGAGCATTATAGAGCTCTTTAGGGAATTAGACAGGGCCACACCTCTGCACTGGGGAGCCAACAGTTAACTTGGATGTTTCTCTGCTTCTGTTGATCACTCACTAAGTTTTACCTTCTGCTTGATGAGTTTCAGTTCCTGGTGCAGTGAAAAAAATGCCATTTCACTATGCAGGGTGGTTTACAATTTTTTTCAGTAGAGAAATAAGATAATTTTAAAAATAATTCCATCTGCTTTCATCTTGAGGAGTATTCATTTAAAAATGAGAGCTAGTAAGAATTTCTGGCTAAATATATGAACATTTTGTCAGGCTGCAGCTTAAAAAAAGCCCTCTTTAGATCACAGAATCATTGAATGGTTTGGGATGGAAGGGTCCTTAAAGATCATCTCATTCCACCCCCTGCCATGGCAGGGACACCTCCCACTGTCCCAGGTCACTCCAAGCCCCATCCAGCCTGGCCTTGGGCACTGCCAGGGATCCAGGGGCAGCCACAGCTGCTCTGGGCACCCTGTGCCAGGGCCTGCCCACCCTCACTGGGAAGAATTTCATCCCAATACCCCATCTAACCTCCCCCTCTGTCAGCTTAAAGCCATCCCCTCTCATCCTGCCCCTCCAGGCCATTGTCAATTGTCTCTCTCCATCTTTCCTGTAGCCCCTCCAGGCCCTGCAAGGCCACGCTGAGGTCACCCCAAAGCTTCTCCTCTCCAGGCTGAACATTCCCAGCTCTCCCAGCCTTTCCTCCCAGCAGAGCTGCTCCATCCCTCTGATCCCCCTGGTGCCTCCTCTGGATCTCTCCAGCAGGTGGATATTTCCATCCCCTTGCTGACATATCTTCCTCAAGGGAAAACTTTCCCTCTCGAAGAGTCATTTTTACCTGAAAATCCATTCTCTTTCCTGCTCATTGACTGAGCCTCATCCCTTCTTATAAAGGAAGACTCTGGTAAAACAATGGTAAAAAAAATTCTGGAGTCACGTCCTCCCCCATTGGAGTCCCTTTCCCATCTGGCTCTTGGCAGGCCAGGAGCGTCCCTCAGCTGTCACACACACCATCCTAGACTTCACCAGCACTGAAATTTTCAGTTGTGTGTTATTCCTCCCACACATCCTTCCCCCTTCCCCTTATTTTCTTTTTTCCATTTTGTAACCCAGCTCTGACAAGGACATCCTTGTTTGCAGGAAAACCACCGGCCGCTGAACCGCCCTCAGGCAAAGAAATTCCTCGCGCCATAAACTCGTTTCCTCGTCTTTATTAATTTTTCCATATCATGATAATGATTTGCTGACCTGAGTGACAAAGGAGCCTCTCTTGTGCACAAACAGACACTCCCAGGCTCCTCCAGCACAGAATTCCCAGGGGAAGAGCCGTGTTTACCCACACGGGCTGACTTTATTTCTCTTCTGTCTGGAGTCAAGCGAGGCACGTTCCAGTTGAAGTCAAAATAATCCCAAGAAAATCCCTGAAACTTTAGACTTTCTGGAAGAGTTTTGGAACACCCCCAAAGGCAAATGGAGGGATTTTATGAAGCATTCCACTACTCATATGAAAATGATTGTGGGGAAATACACACAATGCAGATCGCTCCGGGGATTAGGAGTCTTCCAGCGAATAATTCCTTCGGCTTTGCATTTCTTGGATAAAAGTATTTTAAAAAACAGCGGAGCGTTATAATCTCATTTTCGGGTGGTTTGTTCTGACTGATGGGAGGCTTGGTGCAGTGGCAGGTGAGGTGACTGCGCTGAGGTCTGATCACAAGTATTTAAGGGAATATTGGCTCTCTAAGCCTATTTTCCTGCTTTTTTCTCCCCCCCACCACATGTCTGTGCTTAACCAAACATCACCCATCTTGATTCTTCCCTCAGAAGGCGCAGGATAAGTCAGGAATAATCCTTGTGAAATGACTAACTTAAGTCAGCCTAAGTAGAGAGTCAGGTCCCAAAACCCAGCAGTGAGTTGCGAACCTGCCTTTTCTGTCACCAGTACAAAGGGCAAGTGAGGCATTCCTGGATCAGAGGGAAAGTCTCTTTTCATTAAGAGTGATTAACAAGCAGAAAAACAGACACCGACTTTTTCACTGGGAAAAAAAAAAAAAAAAGAGAAATATCTCAAATTGGCCTTTCATGAATCTTTTTGTCCAGCTACAGAGCTCTGTAAACACATTAATGGAGAAGAATTAACAAAATAAGGCACGTTCTCAGTGAATTTATTACAGGCAAACAACACATGAACATTGAAACGAGCCAACAGTGCTTTGGTGGCCTATTTGAACTGCTGGTTTCTCTCTATTTTCTCAGTAGATAAAATGTGCACATTAATTATGTGCAAAATACTGACATAGAAATGGGTGTAGGCCTGTAATTGCAGGACTTTTTATTTTGGTTATGATTCTGAAGCCCAGTCCAGTTTGGCAAAAACAATCCATTCTGTATAAAAATCTGCTTAGCAGAAATGGATTTCTTGCACAGCAAATCCTGTGACTCTCCCACAGGCCAGCAGTGTGTCACTAAGTGACCTTCAGCACTGGTCTTTATTCCTAATTTACCAGGAGGTTCATATTTTAAAATAGTTTTTGGGAGATAACTGTGTCTAAATAATGACATGCTTCCTAGATGAGGTCATGCATGGCCTTTCTGCCAAGCACCTTATCTAAAGTAATTATTCTTTCATGGGGGAAGACACCACCATGTTTTTTCATTTCTAATCTACTGTTTGTCTCCTTCCTTCCTGCACACTAAATAATGAAGATTTGAGGCAGTGAAAGGAGAAAACTTAGTGACTTGAATCTCACTTCTATTCCCAAATTTCATTTATCTTTACTTTTCATTTCACTTGAGCACCAGAACACCAGAGCTGTCCCTCCTTAGGGCAGTGCCTGAAACACGAGGCTGCTCCACAGTGGAGAGGCAAGGAACTTTCACTTTCCTTCTGCTGGAGGGTGTTTCCGCTTTGCTGATCACATTTCCAGTGCTTTGATCACACAAATGAGGTGGTGAGGCTGAGTCGTTGCCTTGTGGCTGGAGAAGGAAATCAGATCTCGATTTGCAATGTTCAATCTGAGGACACTTTAAGTTAAGAAGAGATTATTATTATTATTAT